>CM075023.1:452632-467183 GCA_037576675.1 Pangasius sanitwongsei
ATCAACATACGCACACGAGTACGAAGAAAAGCAGCGTTTATGAAACTTTTGTAAACCTGCAGGAAAATATTTAGTTTTTTTTTGACTTACGCAAACATTTACACACACCGTTACTAAAAGATTTATAAACGAGGCCCAACGTACCGCTCGAAAGCTCGGCGTGTGTTAGATATACACACACGGTGTTCAGGACTAAACCAATAAATACATGAACCTTGTAACTTTTTACAAAAGCTCATAAAATTAAAGACAGATCGTTCACGATTTCAGCGACATTTATATTGAGATTTTTTAAATTCTATGCAAATTAGTTATGAAACTATAAAGCAACAAATCCAAATAATTGTCTTGAATGACTCCTCGGAGCAATCATAAGGAGCACGAGGTCTGACGCTTCTTCAGTTCCCCGCTCACAACTTCAGTCCCTACCTGCGATTAGCTCCTGTTTACTGTTCGATGCAGAAACAAAAGAACTGCGGTTTCATCTTATCCCGTCATATACGACCTCTCGTTATCATTAAATGTGTATAGAGATATTATGATGAAAAATAAAGCGTGGGAAAAAGTAGCAGAGAAGCAGAAGCTGTGTCTGGTGACACCACAGTCCCGACTGATCGACTACAGCTGGGGTACGACGGGACGAACAGATGTGTCCTTATACACAGTAGTGTGATATAAAGTATAATATCAGCACAAATCTTTCTACAAGGAGTGCAAAGTATACGCAACTGGTGCAGCCGAGCCTCCATCTGTCTCTCCACCTCTCTGTCTTTCTCTCTGCCTCTCTACCTGCCTGTCTCTCTCTCGTTCTTTCTCTCTGTCTGTCTCTCTGCCTGTCTGTCTGTCTCTCTGTCTGTCTCTCTGCCTGTCTGTCTGCCTGTCTGTCTGTCTGTCTGCCTGTCTGTCTGTCTCTCTGCCTGTCTGTCTGTCTCTCTGCCTGTCTGTCTGTCTGTCTGTCTGTCTGCCTGCCTGTCTGTCTCCTCCAGTGTTGAGACTCTGTTCTGTCTGTAGATGTGTGTTAGATCAGAATCTCCACCAGGTCCGAGTCGGCCGGTCTGATCTTCTGGCTTGCCGTGTGCAGGACTCGACTCTCGGGAGACTTCATCTGAGTGGCTGGGCAGTCTACACACACATACACACACACATACACACACACACATACACACACACACACACACACACACACACACACACAGATTTAATGATCTGAAAAAAAAAATACAAAACACTCTCTCTCTCTCTCATGTCTGTTTTTGTTCTAGCTCTATTTTCTTCACTCATTCCTTTTTCTCCTCACTCTTATCCTCTCCCTCTTTAATGTTCTCTTTCATTCTCTCCCTCTTTCTCTTCGAGTGGTGTTGTCTTTTTTCTCATTCCCAGTCTATCACTTTCTTTTTCTCTTTCACATCTTCCTATGTCTAATACTATTATTCTTTGTATCTCTCTTTCTTTAATGTCACCTATTCACTGTCTCTCCATCTATCTGTCTCTTTCACTTACTCACATTCCCTCTCGTTCTCTGTCTCAGTTTTACTATTCTGACTATCATTTAGATTGTTCCTCTCTCTCTCTCTCTCTCTCTCTCCTTACCCATCCTGGCTGTTCTCCCTCGGCCTGTAGGGGGCGTGGCTCTGACACTCTCTGTACTCCTCCTCGTTTGCGTGCTGCTGTCTCTGCTGGCTGATTTAGAATGGAGTGATAGAAGAGGAGTGGAAGGAAGAGAGGAGGAGACGGTGGGGGGCAGTGGAGGAAGGGAGTGAGAGAGCGTGGAGGGGAGGGGAAGAGTGGCTGAGGAGGACAAGAGGAGCGAGGAAGACGAGGAGGCGAAAGGAAGAGAGGAGGAGGACATTATTGACGGGAGAGGGAGGGTGGAGACGGACAGAGGAGTGAAGGAGGGAGGGAGAGAGGAGGAGAAAGATGGAACGAGGGATGATAGCGAGGCCGAGAAGGAGGGCAGTGACGCAGGAAGGTGTTCGACGTTCTCTTTTCCCAGCAGCACACCTGAAAAAACAGGAAACACGCTGATGACATCATCAGTTAACGTTACTGCTGGTTTATAACTGTTTGTGCAATAGGTATGGAATAAACCACTGCGTGTGGTGCTGTTAGAGTAAAATAATCAACGACAAGGTGGTGCGATGAAGCGGAGTTTCTGATACCATCCTGAAGTTGGTTATTTTCCTATAGCAGCGTGTGCCCAGATGTTTTATTCCTCATATATTACCAAAGATTAAATAGATTTTTTTTAATCCATTTATCCAGCATTTAATGTTGTGGAACGTCAGTGAAACACCGTAGGTCCTGTTCTCCCTAACGTTCCTTCACCAGCCTCCTTTTTTCTCTCTTCAATTCACAAAAAAAAAAAAAAAGCAGCTTGTCATGTTACGGAGAAACCGCAAAGAAGCGTATGTATGAAATATTTCACTCATTCTGTCGGCAGCTGGATTTAAAGGTCCGCACTTTGGACATATCTGAAAGCAGCAGTGCAGGAGTCCATATAAATCCCATAAAGCTGTTCACCGAACAAGAAGTTAAAAATATTTTAATGAAGTTGGGTTAGGCATGGAAAGCGCCTCATTAGTATGGAAAAAAAAGTCCCTGTTTTATTCCGGCTGAATTTAGAACAGAAGGAACGAGTTGCTCTGTTGTCAGTTCGGATTACTGAAATTCCAGGACGTGAGGAAGCTCGGATCAGAGCTGTCAGGAGGAAGGACTTGAGCCGTCGCTAAAATCAGAGCGATGCTACGGATCACTGTGAGGAAACGCCGCGCTGACAGCGAGGGTGGGAAAGTGACGTGCCGACTTTATTACACGTTACGGCCCATTTTCAAAAAAGTAGAAAAGGTCCTGAGTGAGACAGACACCGTGTTCGATCAGTGTTCGGTCTAGCAGCCCGCATCAGAGCGAAACTGCTTCTTTTGGTTTGTTATTTGGTTTAGTTTGTTTTCACAAAAGCAAAAAAAGTGCATGTGGGCTTCACGTGTTCTTTTACAACTCTGTCATTCATTGGTCAGACGTACACGATGTAAAAAACTGCTGTAAATTTACAGTATTTATTTTAGAGTAAAATACAGTTTTATTATTTTACAGGATCGTAAAGGATTAAGAAATTAGAGCAGTGCATTGGTTTACTGCAAAATACCAGAAACACAATGTGTAGTGGGATATCTGATGTTTTTGGCAGGAGTGAGAATCAGCACTAAATAAATGATTACGATTAACGCTCACTGCACGAGAGTTCGCGTGGCAGCGGCCCGAGACCACCTCGCTCAGACGCTCTCGGACCCGAGTGTAATCGCTGCCGAGTGTTCTCACCTGTGTGAAGAACCGCACCGCGACGGAGAACACGGCAGTGACAGCAGGCTGATACTGAGTGACTCTGTAAGAAATGGTGGGTGTTGGATCTGGCTGCAGCGCTAGAACACATTTCCAGGTCATTACGTCTCTGATTTGCTTAATAAGTCTGAGTGCCATTTTCAAATCCTGGCTCTGTGTGCAGTTACACAGCTGCAGCTCACAGTCTATTACAGGCTCCAGCGGTCTGTGTTTTTACTTTCATTTAATAATTTATTATATGTTAACAAAATTCAGATGTTTTCTACTGAAAACAAGAATCCATTAAATCCTTTTATGTATCTTAAAGACACTAAAATCATTTAAATGAATACTTGTATATACTGTACGTGTGTGTGTGTGTGAATGCATACTTTCAGTCTGTGAGGCCTGGCGGGAGTGCACGCCCGTTGCTACGGCGATGGAGGGGACGGAACGGGCAGGGCGCAGAGGGGCGGAGTCTCGGCGCGAACGGTGCTGCAACACTTTAATCATTGCGATTTTCTCCAGCAGCTGAGCGTGGAGATCCTTCATCCTACACACACACACACACACAGACACAGATAAGCAAATATAAATACAAGACAGAAACCCGAGCTCTAACTTCCCCTTCCGAGGTCAGTCGAAAGCAGCAGCAGTCACAGAACCTGTGTGCTAAGCTAGCTGGATAGCAAACTTCGCTAATAATAGCGAATATTTTTCTGAACCTTCGCTGATGTTCGCACTGTTTGATATTTAAACCCTTTCCTTTAACTCTCCTTGTCTCCGCAGTACAGAGAGCTCAGTGTCTAGGGACCAAGGTCACATAAACACTCAGTGCCTCAGTGATAAGTGGAGCCTGTTCAAACCTACCGTTTCCATAGCAACTACACATCAAGGCTGAGGAGTGAGGCCTAATAGCTAAAAATCCATACATTCCAAGAACATCAACATAAAGTCTAAAGGACTGTTAGAAGACCATTAGAACTATTTAATGAAACTTTTGTTTTGCTGTGTGTGCGTGTGTGTGTGTGTATGTGTATGTGTGTGTGTGTGTGTGTATATATGTGTATGTGTGTGTGTGTGTGTGTGTGTACCTGGTCTCTATGTCCTGACAGCGGCGGCTGTATGTTTTATCGTCTCCATCATGAGGCCACAGACAAGCATCACTGTAGCTGCCACTGCGAGAATGCTGCATAATGGTTGTATCCCTGTGCGCACACACACACACACACACACACACACACATTTTGACAATTTTCTAATCTACATTCACAATCTAGCTTCACATGCTGTCTTTGCTGTTAGTTAAACACACAACCTTTGAATCAGTTTTCAAAACCCTTTGTGTGTGTGTGTGTGTGTGTGAGAATGTGTGTGTGTGTGTGTGTGTGTACCTCTGTGCGGCCGCCGTAGCCGCTGCCTCCATGGCGAACTGCCTCATTGCGCTCTCCTCCAAATATTTCTGCTCCCAGCGCATCCTGTCTGCCTCCAATCCCAGAATCCTCTCCTCTCTCTCTCTCAGCAGGTCCAGCAGGGCCGGGGCGCTGGACTCACACACACCTACGCCAGCACGCTATACACACACACACACACACACACACACACACAATTAATTAATAGTTAATTATGTTTAATCTTGGGTGAGGTCACTTGTTTTAACTTTACTGTTAGCTACACTAAATTAACAAAATAAGCTGCTCATATATAAAAAAAATCATATTTTTCTGCAATAATGTGATTAATGTGTGTATCGATGCACTTCAGTTCACACTGGACATCGATTCCGTTTTAAAAATCGTTTTGTTCCATACGGCTGTGTCAGAGGCGCATCAGACTCGAGCATTGCGCTGCACTTCTTTTACGCTTCATCTATTTTTTCTTTTTTTTTGCTCACATTATACGATGTACACTTTATTTAAAATCAAAATCGATGAATATGCCAGGAGCAGCAGCGCTTGTACGCTCTGGCACTCGTTTTACACCGATGTGACGGCCGTCTGTCCTCCGTGGGTTAATTATCGTTGGTCTATCTCTCTCTCTCTCTCTCTCTCTCTCTCTCTCTCTCTCTCTCTCTGTAGCACTGCAGACTACCCGCCCCTGAAGACTGATTGGTTGACATTATAGGGAAGGCTATAAAGGCTAGGCCTGCTCCTGGTTTGGGTTCTCTCTCTCTCTGTTTCTCTCTCTCTTATTTATTTATTTTTTTTCCTGGGAAGTTGTTATTTAGGTAGTTTTGGTTGTTGATGCCTTCATCCCAATTGTTTTTTTTCTTTGTTTGCTTTTCTTTCATGTGATTGTCTGTCTGTGTGTTTGTTTGATTGTTTCCCTCCATCCAACATTTGCATCACACTGACCACTGACTATCAATCGGATCTTTGCATATTGATGGTGGCTTAGTTCTGAACTGCCACGTGGTCCTCCTTTCTTTGCTGCAGCCTGCACAAGTGGGGTCTCGTCCATTTTATTTTGAACCAAACTTGACACATGGCCCAACTGTTTGTTGTTTAATTGGTGTGTGTTGCTGGTGTAGGCCAGGTGTCTTTGGAGGCCTGCAGTGACTAGACTTGTGTTGGTAGTCTGTAGGTTTGTCTGTGGAGGACTAGACCTTCAACATTCTGACACTGTGGAGAAACCTAAGGTTGTATGGTAAGTGCTTCTGAAACACTATATGACTAGGTGTTGTTTAATAACTTTGTCACTTCTGCTGTTTAACTGGAGTATTTATTTATTTTCCCCCAGTTAGGCTGTAGCATCAATTCCTCATGAGGAGGTTTTGGTGTTTTTCTTTTCGTGTTTGTTTGAAGGGCTGTTTTGTTATTTTTGTGTGAACACACATGAAGACTAGTTTGGAGTTAGTTAGTTTCGGTTTGGTGAGTTAGGAAGTAACTCGTTCTGGTAATGATGCATGGTTGATTAGAGTTACCAAGTCTTATTATTGACTTGATTTGAATGGGCAGTACATTTTTATTGGTTCTGAGCTTGTGGGTCTCAGTGGGTTCTCTATGATGGCTGAATTTTTGCGACAGCCTTTGCGTCGCGCTTTATCTCAATTTTCTAAAGCTGACTTACTTGCCACTACATCTGGGATGGTAAAAAGTCAACTTGCACCTAAAAAGCGTAAGTTCAGGGATATTGTTGAAGATGTAGCTGTATCTAATCAAATTTTCGAAGCATCTAAAGGTTCTGTTTTCTCCTGTTAGCTCACTATTCACATCTGGGAACTTATCTTTTGAACAGTAATATGGAGTTGGAAAAAGAAAAAGCAGACCATGAGCGAGAGCGGTTCCGGTTCCAGTCAGACCATGAGAGAATGAAGGCAGAGCAAGCACAGAGACAACGGGAGGTGGAAGCAGAACGAGAAAGAGAAAAGCTAAAGGCTCAACAATTGAAATTGGGGTTAATAAGAGAGGGAAAGGGAAATCTCTTCTAGATATGGAAATGCCCTGTCAATCTGTTGGGAAAGCGACTGATTTGGATGTTGCTGGAAATTTACACTGACTGTTCAAGTTTATTGAAAAAGACCCTGATACATTTCTGTACTGTCTGAACGTGTTGCAGAGGCGAGACGGTGGCCTGATGCAGACAGAACACTGAGGCTACAGTGTGTTTTCACAATCAGGGCTCAAGTAGCGTATTCTGCCCTCAGTCCTAATGAAAGTCTTGATTATGCTAAAGATAAAACTGCTCTGCTGAAAGCATACGAGTTGTTTCCAGAAGCATGCAGTTTAGGAAGTTTAGGAAGTGGAAGAAAGAGCAAAATCAGTCCCATGTAGAACTTGCTTCTGATATTTCAGCTCGTTTTGCTCGCTGGCAGTTTAAATGTTCAGTGCCAGACCTCACTGCTCCTTATATTAAAGAACATAAAGATATTACCGCATCAGCAGCTGCAGTTCTACCCAAAGAGGACGTATTGACTTGTATGTCAGTAAAGAAAGCAGCAGATTCCATAAGAGACACTTTTCAGATAAAAACATAATGAAGGCTGCTGGGTTTCGCTGCAGAAATAAGAAGCGAGTCGACAGTCAAAGTCTCCAGAAGAACTGCGGCTGCTTCTGCGTCAGTTCCAGTTCAAAGTGAGAGTGTTCCATCAGTGTGGCTGGGAGAGGGCGTGGCTGAGAATGGGCGTGGTTGGGGGGGGGGGGGGGGGCGTGGTCGAGAATGGGCGTGGTCTAGAGGGGCGTGGTCTGGAGGGGCGTGGTTGTCAGAGGGGGATTGTGGTGGGTCTGGATCTGGGCTTATTCCCTTAATTAGCACATGTTAGTACATTAACATTAAACAGTCAATATCTCTCTCAAAACAAAATGAAAAAATAATTTCACCTGCTCTGATAATCTAACGCTGGATTTGGCAAAACAGATTGAAACTGAAGTGCGCTGTTGCTCTTTCTCTTGCCGGGAGCGAGTACAGAAACAGAGTTGAGATGTGTCCTCTGTGGATTCGATTTCAATCCAGAGACAGAAACTAGCTATTTTTTTCCTCTGGTTGTTTGTACAGATGTAAAGAGATGATGACAGTACGAGCAGTGAAATAAGTAAGTGGTGAAATCACATAATGATACGATTATTAGTGTAAATGCAGTAACTGTGTGTGAGTGTGTATGTGTGTGTGTGTGTGTATATATGTATGTATGTGTGTGTGTGTGTGTGTGCGCGCACCTGTTGGGATCTCAGTGTCTCCAGCTCTCTCTCTAGCCGTGTCCTCAGGCGTTTCTCCAGCTGCTCTCGTTTCTCGCATGCAGCCTGAAGCTGTGCCAGAGCCTGCTGCAGACGCTCCACACGCTCCACGTACACACACTTCCTCCCCAGCTACTCTCCCAACACACACACACACACACACACACACATACACACACACACATCCATGTATACATATTTAAGGCAATGGCTATCAGATGGACATTATTTTGGTATTTTTCCTCTGCTCTGTACTTTGCCATGTAGGAAAACTTAAAGCCTTACAGCTAATGGATGGATGGATGGATGGATGGATGGATGGATGGATGGATAGATAGATAGATAGATAGATAGATAGATAGATAGATAGATAGATAGATAGATAGGTAGATAGATTACTTTATTGATCCCAGAGAGAAATTCACAATCTGTTATAAAGTGCTGACACTGGAGACTCCTTCTACAATGCCTGATTTTCACACTGATTAGTGCGATTGTTTCATTTGGGTTTAACTAGCTTCATCTGTTTATATGGCGCGTCTGCTGTACCAGTCCCTCTAAATGAGCTGTTACTATGGAAACAGTAACGTATTACACCGAGCGCGTTAGCATAAACCTGTGATTTACGTTCTCGTCAGTAATGGTCAGTTTAGGATGTATAGATGGAGATGGATGTGACTCACCTCCTCCTCCAGCCTGACCACTTTGCTCTGAGCGTTGTTCAGAGCCTGTTCTAAAATCTCGATGTGACGTCGCTGATCCTCATTGGCTGAACGAAGAGACTCCGCCTCCATCTCCAGCCTCTCCATCTCCTTTAGACTCTCCCTTCCTGGGAGACAGAAAGAAAAGGGGCTGTGTCCTAAACGCTGGCGTCATCACAGAGTTTATAATCGAACCCTTTCTTAGCGGTTGTGGTTGTAAAATAAACATTTAAGAATCTGTAGTTAAGAAGAAGATTGAAACAGCGCCCAATATATAATATATATATAATATATACATTCACATAGGAAGGAGCACAATCACATCTGACCTCTAAGTTACGTTAACTAATGCTAAGTAGACACAGAGTCAAGCGTTTGGGACGGAGCCAGAGAGCGATCGCAGTCTCAGCTCCGCCTCCTGTGTTACTGTATGTGAGTAACTAATCTGTGTTTTTCTTCACCTGTTGTGCAAATATTATTTTACTTTCTTAAACTAAGTAAATCTCACTGCAGTAGTTGCTAAGGCTTGGACAGTTTTTTTAAATAAACTCTGGTGTTGGACACTGTTATCTTTGTTTATTCAGGCACTGTTGTTTTGGAGGAAGTTAAGATAATTCTGTCTGCTCCTTTTATAGAGAGAGAGAGAGAGGGAGAGAGAAACAGAAGGAAGGCAGGAAATCGTTTCGCTTAGCGTTCACCCATAGAAGCAGGGAACTTCTCTTCCTTCATTAGTTAAAGCACAAAACAAACTTAGCACCAGTGTTCTCAATAAAATATATTGTAATATAGTTATAGAATAGAACCCTTTGTGATGTGCTGTTATAGGAAAATAATCAACAGCAGGATGGGGTAATACCAGGGCTGTTAGCACCCTGAAGTTGACTTTTCCTATAACAGCACATCTCCAGGTGTTTTATTTCTCTTATATCCATTCATGGTTACATTTAAAGTTGTAGATTAATCCGTTTATTATTCGTGTTGCGTCTGCTGTACGAGTCCCTGTGAACGAGCCGTTACTATAGAAACAAGGACGTATTACAACGAGCGCGTTAATATAAACCTGTGATTTGCAGCTGCGCTACTGCCACAGCTGCTGTTAGTTTATAGAAAACTAATCAACACCTTCTGACCAATCACAATCCAGGATTCATTAGCGCTGTGGTGTAGAACTATTAAACAATTAGCTTGATGTGAACATGTAATTGGGGCTAGAACACACAGATGAGACCTCACACACCAGATGGGTTTGCTGAAGTGTGTTTTGTGTCTGTTGGTGTGAACTCACTCTCTGAGAGGTAAACATGGCCGTCCTCCTGCCCTTCCGCGTCCTGGTTTGCCAGTTTGCGATTGGCTGTTTCCAAACGATCTGGATTTGAGGAGATATGGAAGAATAAACCTCGTTAAACGATTCCTTCACACAAGCTTTATGATAAACAAAGATACAGAGACAGACGCAGATGTTTCCGGAATTAGCCGAGTTCTTCAAGCGCCATGTCTGTCGTTTTTGAGATTAAAAATGATCCGCAGCGTCGCTCACCTCTCAGGTCTCGATTGAAGTCGTGCAGGCGTCTGATTTCCCCCTCCAGTTTCATCCTCATGGTTTTGTCCAGAGTCTCGCGCTTGGACGAGCTTCTTACCAGATTCTCATAGGCATCTGAGAGACGCTGGACTTCAGCTTCCAACTACACACACACACACACACACACACACACACACACAGAGATCATCACTAGCTCTCCTACGATTCCGTAGTTGTCTTCAGTATTTCTGCCATTTCCATCCTGAGTCACATTCACACTTAGGGCCGTATTTAGAGTTAAACATATACATTTCTGACAGTTTGATGTAAACACAACATGTCATGCTGAAATTTATGTTTTGGCTGTAAATACAATCAAAAGCACCGTGGAATGTCTCTCAAGGCCAATATTAAATACATAAATATAACATGTTTAATAATTAATAGTATCATCCTTTCAAAGTTCACAAGTTTTTTTTGTGTGGTCTAGATGCTACTGAAAAACCCGCCTCGGACGATTCGACTCAAGAAAGAAATCTGGCAAGTTTGCTGGTGATTTAAAATCCAGAAAACCTGATGAGCGTGAGGAACTTTCCCCGCGTAAATACTGATGTAACATTCGAATTTTAGTTTCCGAATACGGCCCTAAATGCTGAAACTGAGAGGGTAAGAGCCGAACCCGTACGCTACATACCCGCTGCAGTTTGCCGGTTTTCTCGGTCTGGATCAGCAGCTCCTGTCTGAGTCTCTGGTTTTCATCGCTGAGGAAAGTCATCATGTGCTGAGCGTGGCTCATCATGGAAAACGCCTCAGCAGGTACGATCTGTCCCTGTGGGGGCAGGCGTGTGCCCGATCCGGTCTGTGGTACAACAGGTGGCATTAGACTGGAGATCTGTCCCACAGGAGCGTCGATGGAGAGCGGGGTTTGTTCTAGTGATAGTGGACCAGGGCTTATACTGGACGGGTACGCTGGCTGAGCTTTGGCTTTGTAAGGATATTCAGGAGGAGGACCTCGAGGCTCTAGGGAACCTGTAGGTGGTGGAGGGGCGGCGCTTTTGCTTGACGAGGAAGGAGACGTCGGCGTCGTTCGTTCTTCACCGTTAGGAGACGTCTCTCTGGGCTGCTTGGCTCCATTCCGCTCCAAACTGAGCTGCATGATGCGCTCGCTGAGGGAGCGGACGTGGCCTTGTTCGAGCCCGGCTAAGCCTGCGTCCACTCCCGTAAACCCTCGCTGGACCCACGAACGACCTTCAGCGCGAGTGAAGGAGGAAAGCGAGGGAGCGGAGGAGAGAGATGGAGGACAGGAGCTGGTGCTGGTGGGGATGTGTTGGTTTGGCTGTAAACTCATCTGGGTTTGTGGGGTCTGGCCTGGATTTGGACTGCTGAGCACCTGGTTAGCGTTCTTTAGACTTGTATATGTGTGACCTGGATTTGTAAGCGTGTTACCTGTGTTCTGAGCATGCGTGTGTGTGCGGGCCACGTTCTGCTCTTCGTTCTGACCCTGCTGACCTCTGTAAAGCTGAGACTGAGATTTAGCCTCCTCATACGACGGAAGCTCTAACGCTCCAAGCCCAGGGACGGCGAGAGTCACCTGCACGCTCGCTGCTGTGTTTTGCGCTCCTTTAGCGCTCTTTTCCATGGAGCTGCTGTCCACCTGGTGCTCCTGACCCTGCGGCTCCTGCCGGGGCTGCGTCTCTGGGAGCAGAGTCTCCGTGGAGACAGGGTTGCTAGGCGACGCCATGGCCTGGTTCTCTGGACCGACTCCGTTTCCGTAGCGCAGGTTTTCCTGCATCAGGCGTTGCAGAACTGTCCCGGAAACCACGACAGTGTCATCGGAGCTGCTGTGCATGATGGAGCCTGAGAACACCTGAGCGACCTCACCTGGAGAGGAACAGGTAAGCAAACACTTTTATAATATATAATAATAATAATAATAATAATAATGCAGTGACATTCTTTTCCTTTAAATGGGGGCGGAGCCAATTTCCAGGCAGGAACAATATAAATCATAATTTTGCAAATTATTTTCTTAGATGTCTTTAAAATTGCATGATTATTTAAAGTTTAGAAACAGTTAAAGGCTGGACTCTAAAGCCTACTCTCCTAGTACAAAACAAGCTCTGTGTGTGTGTGTGTGGGGGTGTGTGTGTGTGGGGGGGGGGGGGTGTGGAGACCCGTGATCACCACCATCACATTCCTAATGCTATTTTAGGATTATAATTATAAACCCCACTGCAGTTGCACCAGCTGGCGAAAGTTTCAGATGCCAGAAAGGGAAATGAGAGCAGTGAACATACCCGAGGTCCGAACACACGTCTTCACACACACACTATCACGACACTCTCGTATCACGACCGACCAGACGGCCCTGACGCACCGAACCGACACGGAAGAGCTAACGACGGCTAACGACCGACGAGCGACATGAGTTCTGTCTCTCAGAGCGAGAGTTTAAGGACAGAAATCAGGGAAGCGAGTTCCTGCTGCTGTCGAAGGGCAGACGTCAGCAGATCTGCTCTGTGTTTCCTGTCGGAAATGTTTGCATGAGCAATCACAACATTAAACAGAGGCAGATATGAAATGGCCACTGAGAGAAGCGCACATTAGAGTAGAGACCTTCAGGACTTCTCAGGGGCCACACTACACACTACACACTATACACTACACACTATACACTATACACTATACACTATACACTACACACTACACTACACACTATACACTATACACTACACACTATACACTACACACTACACTACACACTACACACTACACACTATACACTACACTACACACTACACACTACACTACACACTATACACTATACACTACACACTACACACTATACACTACACACTACACTACACACTACACACTATACTACACACTACACACTATACACTACACACTACACACTATACACTACACACTATACACTACACACTACACACTATACACTATACACTACACACTATACACTACACACTATACACTACACTATACACTACACACTACACACTATACACTACACACTACACTATACACTACACTATACACTACACTATACACTACACACTATACACTACACTATACACTACACACTACACACTATACACTACACACTACACACTATACACTACACACTATACACTATACACTACACACTATACACTACACACTACACTATACACTATACACTACACACTATACACTACACACTACACACTATACACTACACTATACACTACACACTATACACTACACTATACACTATACACTACACACTATACACTACACTATACACTACACACTACACACTATACACTACACTATACACTACACACTACACACTATACACTACACACTACACACTACACTATACACTACACACTATACACTACACTATACACTACACACTATACACTACACTATACACTACACTATACACTACACTACACACTATACACTACACTATACACTACACACTACACTACACTACACACTATACACTACACTATACACTATACACTACACACTACACTACACTATACACTACACTATACACTGCACACTATACACTACACTATACACTACACTATACTACACACTATACACTACACTATACACTACACACTATACACTACACTATACACTGCACACTATACACTACACTATACACTACACACTACACTACACTACACTATACACTACACACTACACACTATACACTACACTATACACTACACTACACACTACACACTATACACTACACACTACACTATACACTACACTATGCACTACACACTACACACTACACTATACACTACACTATACACTGCACACTATACACTACACTACACTATACACTACACTATACACTACACTATACACTACACACTATACACTACACTATACACTACACTATACACTACACTACACTATACACTACACACTATACACTACACTATACACTACACTACACTATACACTACACACTACACACTATACACTACACTATACACTACACTATACAATGCACTACACACTACACACTATACACTACACACTACACTATACACTATACACTACACACTACACTATACAATACAATACACTACACTATACACTACACTATACACTACACACTATACATTACACTATATACTACACTATACACTACACTATACACTACACACTATACACCACACACTACACTATACACTATACACTACACTATACACTACACACTATACACTACACACTACACTATACACTACACAATACACTATACACTATATACTACACTATATACTATACACTATACACTACACTATACACTACAC
>CM075023.1:476161-490830 GCA_037576675.1 Pangasius sanitwongsei
GAATGGGATGGCACTTAAGTTCATATGTGAGTCAAGGCAGGTGACCGAATACTTTTGGTAATATAGTGTATGTTAAAGACATGATGAGTCGAATCAGGAGTGCCGTTGTTTCTTGAAAGTCCTGAAAGTACTTACTGATCTTGTTTTAAGACTTCCTCTAAACACTCATTATTATTATTATTATTATTATTATTATTATTATTATTATTATTATATTGAACAGAGTGAATGATGGACACTTTCCTCCTGAGAGACTTTGCAGTATTTTTATCTAAATGGGAAAAGGATGAAGAGTTTCCCTTCAAATCTGCTAGGTCAAGTAGAAACCCTTTTCTTTACGATTTAATGAATCGTAAATAAGAAGGAATAAAGCAGATGAGAGTAGTGCTGCAGTGAGTACACTCTCATATGGATTGGATTAGTTTTACAATGAGAGGTGATTAATGTAATTATCATCAGGTCTACGCTGCAGAAATGTGTTTTTATATATATATATAGACTATATCACAATGCTGAATGTCTGCAGCACCTATTGCTAATTTTTAATTCTCTCTTATATTTGCCTAACATTCTTCCATAAACTACAGACTCCAGTTAAACTGTTTAATTTCACTGAGTTAAATATTACAGTGTACAAGAAAGACAGCATAAGTTGCCTGTTCATCTGTAAATTACTTTACGTTATAGACAACTGTAGAGGTAATTAAAAAAAAAACCTCCTGAAACTACTGAGAGCTGGACCTCACGTTCCTCATAGCTAGTTACAAGTGAAAATATTGTGAATATAGTCAGGATTATTTAGTATCTCCTATAAACTAAAAATAAGAGTATTAAACCTATTTCTAGACATTTTACACTCATTCCAAGCTTAAAGTTGTCATGTTCTATTGGCAGATCCTTTTTTATTTTAATTTTGAGAAAATAATAACATTTAAAGCTTGAAATAAGTAAAATGCTGTATAATGTAAAAACAGGATTAATTTTATACTTGATTTATCATAATCTCACAATATGACACAATACGATTGGATGAATTTTCCCATATCAAAGATATTTTCACTTGCTAAGAAATCATTTTTGGAGCCTACGGATGTGATTATTAGAGTAGCTCTGGGATTTTAGTCTGAATAACGTCAGGTCAAATATAGTCAATATCTTGCATATGAAAAGATTACGCTGTATTTTCCCTTCTATAAACTGAGCAGGGGAAATAAGTCCAGGTCAATATACTGTATATCCTGTCTGAGCTGACATGTCGGTAAAATTGCTTTATATCCTGTGGGAAAAGAGGTTTTGCACTTTTTCTTCTCCGTGAAGACGCTCCAGGAAGCACACACTCTTTCCTCTTTTCTCTCTTCTATCATCTCACGCTGAAACCAAAGCAAAACTCAGATCTGCTGCTGCAATCATAAAGACTGTCCTGCTGCTCATCCCACAATCTGCTCATACGGAACATCGTGTAAACACACTCTGTGTGTCTTTACGCTTCTACACCTGTACACGCTGATGATGTAGAATCGCACTATCGGGTGTCACCCAGAAGAGGACGGGTTCCAGTTTGAGGAACTGGTTCCTCTCGAGGTTTCTTCCTCATGTCGTCTCAGGGAGTTTTTCCTCCTGCGTTGTTTACCAGGAATCTAACTCTACATCCGGATTTCTGTAAAACTGCTTTGTGAAAATGTCTACTGTAAAGTTAAAAGCTCTGTACAAATAAAATAAATACAAAAATACAAATAAAACAGAATAAAATTTTTATTACTAGCTTGATATATTGTTTATGGAGTTTTGTGGGCGTGGCTAAATATAAATGTGCCATGAAGGCACTTGGTAACCTGCAGCTGATAACATACATGTTAAATGTCATGATGTTCAACACACATAAAACACACGCACATGTGTAGGAACAAAATCATGAAACTTTTGCTGCCAGGAATTTTTAATTCAGTAACACAACTTTACTAAAAGGTTGATAAATTGATAAATCTTTCATATTCAGCCAGACTGTCCATTAACCTATTTTAAATAACAAATGAGCACATTGTGAAAAACAGCAAGGGTTCATTTGAATCTCATTCCCACACTCCAGCCGGTTACGGCCTCCTGCTTGAGACTCTGTGAGCTTATCCGAAATTATGATCATCACAGCTTGAGAAGAATTGATGCTTTCAGGAAATGAAAGGTGTTTATTTCTGCATGAAAACTGTGACAAAGAACAGTGATAAACTGGAGGCTGATATACAAACAAACAAGACAGAAACACAGAGTAATTTCATCAAACAGCCAGAAGTCGTATGAGGTGCTGATTTGGAAGAAAAGAAACAAAACAAAGTGTAATTAAATGTATTGCACTTATATTCTGAGTTATCAGTTTATCAGGTCCTCTTAATGCACAGGTCACTGTAGGTGTGTAATTACTGACGGTGGTCCACCTAACACTCTGCACAATGTATTGGCACCCCTCTAACCCCTCCATCAGTGAAACGGGAAAGGAACCACCATATTGGGACTGAGAAACACCGGCAGCGAGAGGTGTTGTGTTTGGGGGTTCTCAAGGACCTGATTGAGAACATCTGGCGCAGGTGAACACTATGGTCCAGGAATCTGTTTTTATTTCACCAGTTAACTAATATATGTAATATCTTCATCAGAAATCTAGCATTTCACCCAGTTGATCCTTATTATTCCCCTCAAGACTGAAACCAGAACGCAAGGTGTCTAATGGTTTTGTTCACATGGAGGCTGGCTCGCACGGCCTGACATGCAGCACAGAAGTGCTCCGCCCAGAACAAGGTCACATGCACGCTGTAGTCCCACCTCCAGGCCTGGTAACGACGGTAGAGGGTGGGGTTTCGGTCCAGGTGTTTGAGGTAGGCAGCGAGTGCACGCGGCCCTTTAAAATCCTGAACGTGGATGAAGGCGTCGGCAGGAAGGAAGCGCTCGTAGTTCTCTCGTGGTGGCCCGAGCACTACTGGAACGGCGCCGGAGACGAGAGCATTGTGCCAGAGTTTCTCCGTGATGTAGTCTGTGTGACATGAGTTTTCAAAAGCGAGGTAGAATTTGTAACGCGAGACCGTTTCCACCACACTGTCGTTTAGTAGCGGACGAAAATCACGTCCGTAAATATCCACATGCAGGTAGAGCCGCAATCGGTGGTAGAACTGCACCCTCTCCTGCTCCTCTCTCCAGTTACTGATCACCCACGCTACCAAACTGCGATTACGCTTCACGCGGATCTGTCTGTTACCACGGAAACGGCGCCGCTGAAGGAAACCGTACGGTACAAAAATATCAGAACCCACATGGTATGACATGGTGAGATTAAACATCCCATCAAACTGGTGCAGAAACCCAGAGTGCGACGGCGACTCGAAGTTCATCCAGATCCACTTCTGCGTCGGGGGGCGTGGCTTCTCCGGTAGCTCCTCCCAGCCCATCATCAGCTCATGGTGGTGCATGATGACGGCATCAGCGTGAGCGTAGGCGCTTCTGTCTGATGTCAAGGTGCAACCTTCCACGCCATAGCTCGTTCTGCAGTCGGGAAGAGGAAGTCCGTTTCCAAATGGAAGCCACCAGATGAGAAGAGTCACATTCCTCGTTTCGGATCGCTGAGTGGGTGTGTCCGGCGTGGGGATCGGCAAAGCAAGCAAACTGAGCACGAGCAAAATGATCAAACACATCAGCGCGAGAGCAAAGACTAGCACAGTCGAACGCTGTGCCTCCACCACGGCGCGGCGTTGTTTTTGGCGGGAAAATCTCAGCTTCGTGGATTTGGGGCATATCCATTTTTCCCACTCAGAGTAAAGTTCCATAAATCCACACAAAACACGTCTTTAGACTCCAAAAACACACTTCCACCTCGACCTTGACCTGTGAGCATTAGCTTTGGCATGCTGTGTGCGTGTGTGTGCGCGCGTGTGTTGTGGCTCAGTGTTCCTGCCCTGTTTACTCATTTAACAGCTCCTTCTTTCAACGGCTCAACGTGGCAGCAGCCAAACTCGCTTTTCTGCCTGAAGGCTTCTTTGTTTGCTCTTCACATGCCGTGTGTGTGTGTGTGTGTGTGTGTGTTTGAACAGTGAAAAGGCTTGTAATGTGAACTAAGTAACAACAAACTTTTGTAGGAACTGAAACATGGAGTGAAGCTTTACTGAGAAACTTCTTTCAGCTCTGATAAAGTCACTGTGGAGGAAAAATACCAAATTTAACTGTAACTGTATTCTCTTTACATATACACACACACACACACACACACACACCCCCTTTTAACCACTTTGCATCACTGTTTAAATATGTTTCCTGATAAATTTGCCTGTTTAGTATGCGGTGTACTTCCTTCTTCGTACTCTGCATAGATTCACTACACAATCTAAAAGCCTGCGGACTTCCTGGCCGTCACACAGCCGCACTCCGAAAAACCTTCCCAGAAGAGTGGAGCTGATTAGAACAGCAAAATGAGGAATTACTAACGCTGTGGTGGTGGAATACGCACATGTGGGTGTGATGGTCACGTGTCCGCATACTTTTGGAAATTATATTTCCTTGTTTTCAGATCTCGTGTTTAATGTACTTGTTTATCCTCAATAAATAATTTTGTACTATTAGTTTTTTTTAGGAGATTATCATTCCTACGTATGTGGCACGTTCCTGTCGTAGACAGATTTTTCATTGTAATATATGGAACATTTCTGTGTTTCCACTCTTTCATTTTCAGATCATGATTATTAAAATAATTTGGTTATTTTCCACCACCAACCACCCGATGACTCACACTTTCCTCGAACAGTGTAATTTTTACGTCATCTCTTGTGCGGTACACGTAAACAAACTAGTGCAGCTTAAATACGTTTATTTAAACGGTGTGATTGTGTGCTCACACCTCCGCAATATGCCTTGTGTTTCTTTTTTCTCCACATCGGCGTGCCACAATCCTCACAGCTGGAATTTCGGAGATGTGTCTGAAACGACGTGACGGCTCGTGGCACTGTGAGTGAGCGTGTGATGATGATGATGATGATGATGATGATGACGTCCGCATGACGCCACTCTGAAGTGTTCTTTCTGAATCGTTTCTCTAAACCGGACATGAGAGGAGTTTTTGTTCTCAGAAGCCCCCATGTCGGGAGAAACCATTCGGAGAGCTCTCGTACTCTCTGTGAGAATCTCTGGAACAGAACAGAGGAGTGTGTTTTATAATAAAACCTCTCTGGCTGTGGCAGTTTTCTTAATTTATTTATAACCCTGGTTCTGAACAAACAGCATAAACTTGTTCCACTGCACCTTTCTGCCTTTTTCAAACCTACATTTAAACCAGTGAAAATACTGCACCTCATTTATAGCGCTGGATTCGGATGAATTTATTCGTAAATCATTCGCAGGAGTGAATGTTTACACAAGCAACGTGGTGCTGATGAAATTCGTACTTTCGAATATTCGTATGTTTCGCACCTGAGTTTGTGTAAATTTATGTCTAATTGTTGATGAGTTCCTGAGATTTTAGAATAGAGAGTTTAAATCGCTTATTTATTTCAGTTACACACCAATTTAATGATCATTCTGTGATAATTTCATATTAATGAGAAAATAAGAGTTTAATCGTACAAAAATGTTTGTGCATATGGTAATGAATTTTTTATTAAAACGTTAATGTTTACAGGATTTGTATGTGGAAGAGGGTAGATAGCACTTTCCTCCGAGTGTGTTACGCCGCCCTGTGATGCAGCATGAGCAATCAAACAAACAAACAAAAAAAAAAAGAACTAAGAAAACAAATAAACTGCACTGACACACACAATAATTCACTTCCTGTTGGTTATTTATTGATTGTCCAAATGACCATCATGAATTCAGACTTTATCAGTGCTTTATTAGTGTTACTGTCACTCAGGACGTGACATTTAGACGGGTTCCACACTATGGGTTCCACACGATGGGGTTCCACAGGGTTCACTGCTCGGCCCGTATGTTTTTGAGAATGAAAGGCGAGACACTCCCTGCTGTCCTTTTCCCTGTGTAAATAAATCATCAATAAATCATGCATTAGGACACAAGACTGTGTGTAAACACGACACGCAGCAACATTATATTATACATCAGAGCTGTTATTTTCACTCGCCACTTCGCCTGGAGACATTATTTTCTCGCTGCTAGCGATGAACTCCTCATGCCGAGTTTTACGTTTTAGGTTTAAGATGTTCACAGTTTGCAGTCTTTGATTATTAATCGTGAAATACGTCCAGGTCGCTGCCGTTTCATGTCGTGTTTTCATACGCAATAGCGTAGACTATAGGATTCGATCGCACAGCACCACCTGGTGTTACATGTCGGTATTGGAGAATTGTTTCTGCGAGTAAATGAGCACGATATCGGAATGATATTATATCAGTATCGATGCCTCCCCAGTAATATTGAGTTTCATTACTAAAAATGATTCTTCAGCCAGAGCAACATTTCTGCCCATGTTTCTTTCTTTCCTTCCTTTCAGGGATCTCTCCTTTTTGTCCAAAAATTTTCAGAAAAAAAAGCGTATAACCGGATCTCAGTAGACGTTGTTGCACGGCTCGGCGATCTCGAACAGGCCGTAGTGCGCTGTTTTCCTGAGCGCGATGTCGTACGCCGTCTCCCCGCCGCTGTTCCTCAGTCCCGCCTGCAGGGTGCGCTGAGAGAGCAGAAGCTCGAGGGTCTGCAGCGCTGCAGGGTTTCCTGCCGCCAGCTGGAGGGGTGTAAGCTGACCGTTTGTCGTGGCGTTGACCTCTGACCCCCGGCGCAGGAGACATGATGCGATGGCGGCGTGTCCCCAGCGGGAGGCGCTGTGCAGAGGCGTCCAGCCGTCCACCGTCCTGGCGTGTAGATCAGCGCCCGAGTCCAGGAGGAACGACACGACGAGCACGTGGCCACTGTACGACGCGCGGTGGAGAGGCGTGTAACCGTCGGCGTCACGGCAATTAACGAGGGACGGATCGGACGCAGCCAGACGCTCCACCGTGGACAACTACAGACACATTTCAGACAAATATACGATAAAATAAACATTAATATAAAAAAGGAGCAAACTAGAAAAAAATTAACACAATTATTTATATATTTTTTCAATAATTAAAACAATAACAGAAAAACATTTAAAATCGTTTGAAAATAAATCTAAAGTATCCAAATGGACAAAAAATAAAATAGTAATAAAATGTATAGGATTAATATTTTAACTCTAAAGTTAGATAAATGTATATACATATCACATACATATCATGAATATAAAAATACAATTAAATTTAATATAAAAAAAGATAATTCTTATTAAAAATAAAAAATATAAAAAATTTGTAATACATATTTTTGATAATCATAATTTAAAAAAATTTATATCTAAGAATTCTCTCTCTAAAACACACACACTCTCATTCTCTCTAAAACACACACGCTCTCTCTCTCTCCCTCTCTTACACACACACACACTCTCACTCTCTCTAAAACACACACACCAGCAAATTACATTCATAATAATTTGAATAATTTAAAGTACATTTCTCCAGTAACTAGCATCACGACTAACCACAATACACACTCTTATACATCACAATATTCAACACACAGATGGACGTGTGTGTGTGTGTGTGTGTGTCATGCAGAACGCTCAGAGATGGCCATTCCATAATAATTAGCTTAATAAACCAATAAACCTGGAGGCATGAGGAACAGAAACATTGTTGATTTGGAGACCTTCCCATTGCACCATGAGGCACTCTATTTACACAGACACACACACACACACACACACACACACACACACACACACACAGCTCAGCTCCATGTCTGCACTACAATCCCACTCACTCAAGTCTTAGGCACCCTCCAGAACTGCGGCTGCTTCTGCAAGATGCTCAGTAACACTTACAGCTCATTTCCTTATAAAACTGCACACACTGCACCTGAGACACTGTTTATTTAAAGCGAAGGATCGTCACATTAAATACTGACTCTGTTTCATTTATTACTGTTTACTGCTCTTTATAGTGTTTTTTAATGTAGAAACATTTAATTTCATTATTTTTGAAGGCGTCTTTACTCTACAGCGTTTCTTTACATGTGACTAAGACTTTTGCACAGAACTGTAAGTCTCTTTGAATAAAAATGTCTGATAAATGAACTAATGCAAATTGCAGATGCCACTAAACTCCATCTTGTCTTTTTGTAAGTTTCGCAATTATACGGCTCTTTTTTCTGGGGATGAGCGATACGATAAAAATATTACATCACGATACTTAACCTGTTTACTAATCACCGCAGCAAAACTGATCATTTTCAGACTTGCTAGGTTAGTAACGTGTGTTTTTACTCTTTTTTTTTTATCTGTCTCTTCCACGGTGGATCCCGACTTGCACCAAGCGTTCCAGGGACAGACTCCGGATAAAGTGCTGACATAAGTAACGAAAGAAGGAAAGAAGGACAGAAGGAAGTAAAGAAGTAAAGAATTAAGTACAGAAAGAAAGAAGGAAGGAAGTAAAAAAGTAAGTAATGAAAGGAGTAAATAGTGAAAGATGTAAGTAAAGCATTAAGTATGGAAGGAAGGAAGGAAATAAGTGAGGAATTAAGTAAGAAAATAAAAAGGAAGTAAATAAAGAAGCAAGTAAAGAAGTCATAAAGGAAGGAAGAAATGAAGTAAAGAAAGAAGAGATGAAGGAAGGAAGGAAGGAAGGTAGGTATAGAGAGAGAGAGAGAGAGAGAGAGAGAGATTTGCATTGCTGTTTGTGAAGCTCCTCCCTCCTGAAAAGTTTATCTTTAACTGTAATCTCACATGCACTAAGTCTCAGACACTCGGATGATTCTAAATAAAGATAAAGCTGATTTACTCGGTTTTTCTCAGCAGCCCAGAGCATCAGCTCCACCGGATTGTCTTTTCGTTTGAGTTCCTGTTGTTGGTACCACTCCTCACTGCGCTGCCCTTCTTCATCATCCTCCTCCTCATCATCCTCGTCTTCCTCCTCGTCCCAGGCGCTCTCCGTCCCCATGGGGATCATGTGGCCGTGGGTTTCTAACAGCTCCAGCTGGTTAAAGCCTTCTTGAAACTCCATGATCTGTCTGAGGAGCAAAAAGAAGAAGAAGAAGAAACAGAAAGAAAGCTGCATCTAGATGTATTCTCTAAATAAATAAATAAATAAATAGATAGATAGATAGATAGATAGATAGATAGATGCATTCATACATTATACTACATACATGTAGAAAATACCCCAGCTACATCCTAACAGTCTGATCTAATAGCATAAAAGTGCAAAGACAAATCTTTCGCAGCGTTTTCTCTTCTTTACCTCCTTTATTCACTTCATATTTATTTATTTATATATTTATTTGCACGCGCGACAGAACTTACCAGTGCTATAACACAGAATTAGGAGAATTTTAATACGGCTTGAAAAATATGTCGGAATAATCTATAGCTTTGTTTTGAAATCAGATGTAATGGTAATGTTTTAGGGGCGGTAAATAAAAAAAATTAAAAAATAAAAACTACATTTCAGGGATACACGCTCAACCACTTCCTGGATCGAGACACAAATCCCGCCTTCTGTTCGCTGATTGGATAATCCTCCGATTTGGCAGTCCAATCAGCGGGAGGCTCGCGAGTATCACCTAGACGTCAGCGCTAGCGTCGCAAGGCTAGAGTGAAAAAAATAACTTTAACGTTCGTAACGTACATTTAATCCCTCTTTTTGTGATTAATGAGAAAAAATAACTTTTTAAAAAATAAATTTCAATACCTCTCTACATTAATATTCTTTAACGCTACCTCCTCCTTTTGGAGTGATGGGAAATGTAGTTTATTTTACAATCGTATAAATGCGTCTGTGGAGAACTCGAACTACATTTCCCATGATGCTCGACAATTCGCGCGAACACGTTTTGAGAACTTCCGGGCCAAAAAGATTCATGTGTGTACGTTTTCATTCTAAATGTGAGGTAATGTAAATGTAAATGTGAGGTAAATGTGCACTGTAATATTTGCAGTTTTTTTTTTAAATTAATGTTTTAGTAGTTTTATCAAATTTCCATATTTATCAACGCAAACGCTGACTTCAGCATTGTGCTTAGGAACATTTCTATCTGACTTTCTTGCTAGTTGTTGTTACTGAACTGTTAAAGACACTAAACTAACAGATAAATAAACTGAACTTTATATTAAAACTGTAATTGCACCTAACAAGCTGTTTCCATTTCTCTGTCCCCAGGTTTAGTTTTAACCCTATTTAATAAATTAAACAGCTCAGCTGACGTAATCAACATGACGTCATCTGGAAACACAATGTAGGTGCCCTGGATTAGTTTCTGTATTGCACACTTCCATGTCAGTCCAGTGTGAATTTGAAATGAATAATGAATGCAGATGTAGGGCTTTGTATACGCTGAGGCAGCTTCTGCTCCTCTGATCCTGTTTATTCCTGTCGACTTGCCCTTTAGAGATGACGAGGACACGTTTAAGATCCTCATCGCCACCGATATCCACCTGGGTTACCTGGAGAAGGACGCCGTCAGAGGCAATGACACGTTCGTGACGTTCGACGAGATCATGAAGTGTGCGAAACAAAATGACGTAAGGAATGCAGATGGAGATGTGGGACAGAAGTCGCCCCCGTTTTTCAAAAACACACTTTCTACTAGTCATCTTTTCCATCTTTAAAACCAAAACAGGTTCAGGACATCGTGATATCTTATTAGTGAAGTTAAATGCTGATAAACAACAACAGCAGTTTTTTACACTTTTAATGATGTATCATGTATATGATAAATTACCACAATTAAATAATAAATCAGTGTATCATATTAGACTATTTAAAATGCTCAGATGAAATTGCTGATTTTTTTGCCCCATGTTCAAACTCAGTAGCGTCCGAAAACAAGTCTGCGCTGATATGTCAGGACTGTGGAGTTCTTCCACTCCATCCTTCACACACCATGTCTTCATGGAGCTCGCTTTGTGCACAGGGGCGTCGTCATGCTGGAGCAGGTTTGGGCCTCTGAGTTCCAGTGAAGGGAAACTGTAAAGCTACAGCACACAGAGACGTTCTATACAACTGTGTGCTTCAGACTTCGTGGAAACAGTTTGGGGAAGAAGCACATATGGGTGCGATGGCCAGGGTGCACATACTTTTGGCCGTATTGCATAGTAGTGTTATTGATGCACCACAAACCTCTGTGTGAAGATTTAGATGTACCGATGATGCTGCTGAAAACTCTCCGTATCTGCGTCAGCTCCGGTGTAGACGCGACGCTGTGGGTGTTAGAATATCAGTGCCATGTTTTTATTTATTTATTTATCACTGTGTTGTTCTTATTCACTACTAACAAAAGTGCAATCGAATTCCTTCTTCCTGCTTCCTTTGATGTGAACTTTAAAGAAGAACCTCAGACGAGCTTTATTACTGGTGGGTCGTGTGAAGAGCTACGACACGTTCATTAAATCCGAAGCTGCAGTCTGAACGCGTGTGTAAATGAATGTTGTCCCTGCAGCTCTGAATCATTAGGACAAAATGTCTTTCATTTCCACATGGTTACTGTTGAGTGGTTCTTCATCTCACACACACACACACACACACACACACACCCACGCCGTGTTCCCTGTGTGTCAGGTGGACTTGGTGTTGCTGGGTGGAGATCTCTTCCATGACAACAAGCCGTCGCGTAAAGCTCTGCACAGCTGCATGGAGGTGATGAGGAAGTACTGCATGGGCGATAAACCAATCCTGTTCGAGATCATCAGCGATCAGGCCGTCAACTTCGGGAACAGCAAGTACGTCATAACGCGATTCGTCTCCGGTGTGTTCACTATAAAGCGAGTGTGTGTGTGTGTGTGAACGAGCTGAAAGATGTGTCTGACTTCTCAGGTTCCCGTGGGTGAACTACCAGGACGAGAACCTGAACATCTCCATCCCCATCTTCAGCGTTCACGGGAACCATGATGATCCGACTGGGGTGAGAGAGAGAGAGTGGGAGAGAGAGTGAGAGTGGAAGAGAGAGAGAGAATGAGAGAGAGAATGAGTGAGAGTGGGAGAGAGTGGGAGAGAGTGGGAGAGAGTGGGAGAGAGAGTGAGAGTGGGAGAGAGTGGGAGAGAGTGGGAGAGAGTGGGAGAGAGTGGGAGAGAGAGTGAGAGTGGGAGAGAGTGAGAGAGAGAGAGAGAGAGAGAGAGAGAGAGAGAGTGAGAGTCTACCCCCACATCTGCCCTTTTTGATGTGGAACTTAGTATCTTCTGGCTCTCTCACCTTTATTCTGAGGGTAAAGCGGTTACTCCTATAGACACAGGACTCGTGGCCAGCGCTGATATTAATATTAACCGTAGAGCGTAAATATGATGTGTGACAGAAGTGACTGAAGAAGATGAGATGAGCTCGCGATTGTTCCGTATCAATAAACTGACTGGAAACTAGAGAGTTTATCCAAAGCCTAAAACTCCCACAGTTCGTTATTGCGTTTGGACGCTGTGACTCATTCTGTACATAAGAGAGTTCATATTTCTGAAGTGCGATCGCCCACATCACCTGAAGAGTGTGTGTGTGTGTGTGTGGTTTCGGTTCGTAATGTATGGATATTTAATCCACTGACCTTTATGTGTTGATGGACAGAGTTGTATAAACCTGTAAGGATTTATTGTGTAGAGTTGTGGAGTGTGTGGTGGTGTGAGGATGTTAAATAAGTTTTAGTGTCTGTTAAAAACTAACGCTTCAGCTCATGTGTAGAGTGTGTGTGTGTGTGTGTGTGTGTTTCTCAGGCTGATGGTCTGTGTGCTCTGGACGTGCTGAGTTGCGCTGGTCTGGTGAATCATTTTGGACGCAGCTGTTCGGTGGAGAAGGTGGAGATCAGCCCCATACTACTGCAGAAAGGAAGCACCAAGATCGCTCTCTACGGCCTCGGTGAGCTTTACGCTTCATCATCCACCTTCATCATCCACCTTCATCATCCACCTTCTTCACACACCTTCATCATCCACCTTCTTCACACACCTTCATCATCCACCTTCATCATCCACCTTCTTCACACACCTTCATCATCCACCGTCATCATCCACCTTCTTCACACACCTTCATCATCCACCTTCATCATCCACCTTCTTCATCCACTGTAAAACCCTGTATATATGTACACACACACACACACACACACACTCTAGTTTCTGCCCCAGAAGTGATTTTGTCCCTCAGCAGGATTCGTCTTCAGGGCTGGGTGATATGGTGATATGGTGATATGGTGATATGGCGATATGGTGATATGGCGATATGGCGATATATAATATTGATGTAATATTAATATTTTGAAATTAAATCACCATATACATATTTTTATACACATTAAATAGGTTCATCTGAAACTACAGTCCTGCTGAGATGATATTTTTGTTACAGTAAATCTCGCACTGTAGTGGTGTGTTAATGTAAAAGGCGTGTTAAAGGATTGCGTCTCGTGTGTGTTATTCGTCTCCTGTACTCATGTTGTGTTTGTTTGAATAGTTCTGGATTCGAGTGTATTTCTGAATTAAGTGAGAAACACTTGACTTTATTCCAGCAGCCCTGAATAATAGTGAAGAGTTAAGTAACTCTGTACCTGGCAGCGGACTGGCGGCATGTTAGCACGGCTACGAGAAAGAAATAATTACCGCTTTAAATGACCGCACTGATGGCAGAACGGGAACTCTGGCAAAAACTGGTATTTTAAAGCTTGTTGTTGTTGTTTTGTGAAAGCTAATGCCTCTTCTTGGACTTCACTCTTTTGGGTTTGGCGTGCAAAAAACTCTTCATAAAACTTATAATTAAACGCACAACGTAACTTTTTATATTGGAAGCAGACGGATATCAGTTCTTTTGGGGCCTTTAGAAAGCGTACGGTGTAGGAGTGTCGCGGTGCGCTCCGGTCTCGATTCGATTCGCAGAATGTTTTGAACAAAACATGAATGAAGAAAAATGATGACTGAAAAGATTAGTTTTTAAAATTCTGAATCATAAACAATACAAAACCATGTGCATTTTTGTCTTATACAACTAAATAAATTTAAAATGGTCATGAACAGAGTTTGTAAACAAAATGTACCACTGGTTCACCATATCTTAAAAATAAATAAATAAGTAAATAAATTCTCCAAACATGGATGAGAATAAAATATGGTGGCCTCTCTCTCAGACGCTGGAGATGGCAGCTGGAGTCGTCTGAAAGCTACTGAAGGCTCTTTTTAACAGCTCTAACGTGTAACCGTATATAACGTCTGTCTCACACGTGTCGGCTGGTGCGATCCGGAGCTGTCGGGCTGTCAGTCACTTCACAACGCAGATGATTCCCGGCCCGGGAATGGTGCGGGACGTGAATGAACGTGATCACATGACCACATGATCACATGACCAGCACACATATATATTTTAACTCTATGGGTTGTGTGGATTGAGACCTCTCCTGTCCAAACAGTGCAACTGCAGTAGACGTGTAATTACTAGAACGCTGATTTCGCACATTTCCACGATGCACATCGTCACGTTTTCGCATCGTGATGCATCGTTACACCTCTAGTATGGTCCTGTTTTTATCATTTCCTAGGTCTGTTTACTGTATACTCTCTGCTCACGTTCAGCCAAATGCTACAAAACTGATAGGACGCCGCTTCACAGTGCAGGTGGATAACGACCCTAAACATACTGCGAAA
>CM075023.1:499704-524704 GCA_037576675.1 Pangasius sanitwongsei
TATTGGGTTGAGATCAGGCGACTGACTTGGCCATTGAAGAATATTCCATTTCTTTGCCTTCAAAAAGTCTTGAGTTGGCTGAATGTGAGCAGAGAGTATTGTCTTAAATCTTGATTGTTTTTTTTCATATCCATTGTTGTGGAGTATAAAGGCAAAATCACAAAAACTCCATCACTGTCCAAATACTTCTGGACCTAACTGTATTTTTCCTGATCAGTTTTCAAATATATTTCCTGATCAGGATTTCTCCTAAATATTGAAAAATATATTATGTATTATATAAAGATTTTTGTATATCTACACTGTGTTAAGTGTGTCATTTCACTTGTTTTCTATTTATTAATGAAGTTAATCACATATATAGTTACGTTTAATTTTGTGGAATGTCCACGAGTTGCAACGTAGTTAGTTTCTACTATATCGCTTACGTTATAGCAGCTATAAACAGCTGTTCCCTCACCAGCCTCTCCTGTACTCTGTCGAAGCTAAAAAAAAAAAAAAAAAGTAAAATACATTGACTGACTCAGTGCTGCTGTTATTGAAAACTAATTGACGCCCTCTGGCCAAATCAAGAATTCAGCAGTGCTGTGGTCTAACTAATAATAAGCATCAACTGAGTAAAATTTGATATTAGTTTTTGACAACTGATGAAAGTGAAGTGACTGTACACAACTCGCGCTGTTACTAAAAATACGAACCCTATAAAGATGCTTCAAATCTCCCTTTCTCCTTCTCTCTGATACACACAGACACAAACACACACACAAGTCTGTTGTCCATCTGTCTGCTCTTCCGGGCGACTCTGTAGGAGATCTTCCTGGTGTGTGTGAATGTCTGTATGGATGCTTGTGTTTAGAAGGAGATGGACACAAAGCAAGAAAAGAAAAGATATGCGAGACTTCATTCCTGGATTAAGGGCATTTTGAGATGGTATGGGTGCTTTGATGAGCACTGAGCTGCTTTTAAGTGCTGCCAGGGAACCTGTGTGCATGCATGCATGTGTGTGTGTGTGTGAGAGAGAGAGAGAGAGAGAGAGAGAGAGAGAGAAATGACACCATCACTCAGACACAATACTCATTTTTCTCACCTGTTTTTTATCAACAAAAACAAAACACAGACAAAACACACTGCTGTTTTTTTTTTTTGACACATATTGCTTTTAACAGACCCCTGACCAAATGAAAAAGCGAGTGTGTGTGTGTGTGAGAGAGAGAGAGAGAGAGAGAGAGGGAGAGAGGGAGAGAGATAGAGAGGGGTCCAAGGCTTCAAGGCATCCAGGGGCAATGAAGACAAAACAACATAGAAACAATGGTACACAAACACCCCACAATGAGATTGTTGTTCAGCAGTTGCCTAGAAAAAAGCAAATCCATTTCAACAACCTATTCAGTTTATATCTTCATCACATCACAGTAAGAGCGGCATATTTATCTTCAGTCACTCCTTTACTGAGCAAACGACATGGACAGACTTCTATTCGTCCAGAAGATCTTGGCAGTCTAGTAATAGCAGTGAGGCGACTAGACTTACACAGATTGTCACTCAGTGGCGATTTTCATTCAGAGCACTGAAACAGAGCCAAGCACAGGGTTTTTTTTTTTTTTTTAAATCCAATCTCCGGCAAAAAGTCTGACCACCCCCACTTGAGCCGCACTGAGTGCACAGAACCCACAATCCTCTCTGGCACATACAATGTTGTCAGCAGGTGCATGTTTCCACCTGCAATAGTTTTAAATTAGCTCAGATTTGTACTTTGTGAAGTGTCCAATTCTCTACACTTGCAATACTACAATACAGCATTCAGACCAATTCTTCTGGTTCCAATTCATTTGAATGAGAAAAGGATTCATGATCATGGAAAGAAATTTGGTAGTTCTTTTTAACTTTGTGCCATGTTCATCTAGGTGAACGTCAACTCCTCCAGTAGAAAACATAAGAGTGGGCTTGAGGTGTAAACAATAAGATAGGGCAACTATAATGAGACAGTATTTATATATTTATACCACAGCGCAGTTGAATTCTCGAATCTGATTGTCAGAAGGTGCACGTTATTTTTCTAAAACAGCACCTATAACAGTTTCCCAGCACACTTTCCATTTTCTCTGTAAAATGACAAACTGTTTCTTGAGAAAGAGAAAGAGAGAGAGAGAGAGAGAGAGAGAGAGAAGGAGATGCTGGTGAGGGAACAATTGGTTATCGATCATTGCTATAATGTAATTGAGAACAGGAACTACCTTTTCTCTCAGCATGTTGTTTATTAATACATTAAACACTGTAATTGTTGGCAAATTGCTGTGGTATAAGCGGAATAACACACCCCATGCCGTGTGGTTACATGAAAACAAGACACTTCGAGATTCCCCTTCGCATCGTGCCGCATCTCTCTTCATTCTGGAATCTATATTTCTGACCACCCACTGATGCCTGCAACCATCTCGCACCCACTTTTTTGCTGACAAGATCTCCTGGACTTCCTGTTGCTTCACCAGGACATCTTGCACCCCAGCCAGGCTCTCATTTCAATCATGCTGAGTGCTGAAGACAGTCCGCACTGTGCTGCTTTCTAAATTGTCTGACATTTCTGAAGTGACGCCAACAGGAAGTTCTAAAATCAGAGAACCATCTGGTCCTTTCCTTTCACTGAACTAATAGTTTCTATGTTTGGAGGACTGGGGCAATGCCATGATGAGAATCACACTGGAAGCAAAAAGGTCACATCAGCTATCTATAGAATTTATTATACAAGTCTTAGGATAGAAGCACAGCATATTCACAGTATGGTGACAGCAAATCAGTGAAATGTCTGCCTATCGTGATAAAGGAACTGGCTTAAAGAAAGAAATCTGACATCATTAGTGCAAGAACTGGGTCTGAAAATCAAGCGTCAACAGAAAGTGATGCTTCTGGCACCCTGTTTAGTTTATTACAATTAATACAGCACATTGCTTTAAGTGATTGCTGGTCTCTGTGGATGATAAATACACAAAACAAACTCAAATCAATCATCCAGTCGACTGGACAGTAGCATTGAAAGTCTTGACGGTACATCAGCAATTCTTTAGACCACTATGCTAAAAAAAATGATAAAATGCAATAAAATAAATACAAAGAGAGGTAAACAAATGTCAATGTAACATTTATTTAATTCTTTTTTTAAACAAGACCATGTCTCAGCTCTGAACACCCAGACAAGGTCTCCACACCACACAAGAGATTTCAAAGAAATGCAGCGTCTGCTGTCTGGTAGATGTTTGAGTAAGACGGATAAAGCTGTGAAATGTCACTGTGCATCTCAGAAAGTCTCCTTATCAAGGCGTAGAAAGAGCCAGGGTTCCAAATACATTTATTAAAAAAACAAAACAAAAAAAAAAAAAAAAAAAAAACCTGCTACACTAGAACAACTTCAAGATGCAAAAGGCTACGGGAAGCCGTGAGTGGGTCTTTTTGGAGGGGGAGGGGGCATGAGCTGAGCGTCCGGGTCCGAATGGTGCTTGCGGCTTTGGGCACAGCGGTCCAGGAACTCCAGCAGGCTTTCCTTTGTGACGGGAAACTGGATGCTGCTACACACAGCTGTAGGGAAGGAGACAGGAAGGGATTACACGTTACCGTACATGTGATTACAAGCCATTTCCTGTAGCCATGGTCAAGCTCGGGCACATTTTTAGCAGTATGCCGCTGCTAATGTCTATAGCTTTAATGACTTGATCACCAGCCAAGTGAAAATGAGAATCGAAATGCACCAGATGATGCTCACAAAAAAAAAAAAAAAAAAAAAAAAAAAAGGCAAGAAAGAGCAGAGAATTTGGTGGCACAGATGGTTGGTATATCTTTACGTTTCTACAAAACAAGCTTTTGACCTGAGGAAACCTCTGACTCCTGACCTCTATTAGTAACAACCCTCGTGTTTATTATTACACGGTTGATAAGAACCAGATTTATTTGGATTAAAGAGCTTCATCATCATAAAAATTTCCACCTGAATGATCAAAAGTTTTACAACCTTCCTTAATGTAGTTTCTATCACTTATTGATAACCTGACTTGACCAAACCAACCACTAACTACCCACTTTCTGTTAAAGACGCAGTAAAATGCAGATGCTTCCTCAAAACTGTTTGGTTGTCCGCTACGGCTGAATTTTACTTTTAGTCATCTAACAACCATCTATCAAAAACATTATTATTTGAATGCATTTAAATGCTAAATATTTAAGTAATTAACAGCCCCATATTGTCCACTACTATGAGTATGTGGAGGACAGAAAGCGGTGATACTCTCATTTACACATGTAGTGAATGCTGTTCCTGTGGTGCTGCCACTCACCCATTGCTGTATCATACGAATTGGGGAAGCTCTTGTCTATTCTCTGCCTCATAAAGACCCAGGTGTTATTTTTGAATGTGCACTCGATAATCTTGTTATCGTACTGCTTCAGGTCCTTCGTCACCTGTGGAGGACGAGCAAGGTTGAGCGTTATGCACAGAGCAGTGTTGCACAAAGACACTGAAATAATGCATGTTTTGCCAGTGACTCTGGAAAGTCAGCCGTGTGGTGCAGGCATGAGCAACACGGGGTATTAGCAACACTGTGAAATCGATTGCTCGTGAATATAGGCCATATTCAGACTACAGCAGATTTGTATCTACAGGACATGAGTTTATAGGTTGCATTCATAGTATACTTGTTATATATAACCGTGTATACTTATGTTTCTCTCTGCACTACAATCCTGCAAGTGTTGTGTACCACAGCAGTTGCAACTACTGTAAGTGATCCATGTAACATGTTGCCACAGCAATATCAGAAGTCCTCAATGCTTGCTAATGTTGTATCAGTGTAACACATTTGTCTGAAAAGTATACCTATGCCTAGTGCTGTATATTTGTAAAACACATGACCTAAGTTGGTCATGTGGTATTTGTCATGAATCATGAATTCTTGATTCTTAGTAGTCCTGTGCCTCTCACAACAGGGAAAAAAAAATCCCTTCAGGAACATTACGTAAAAACTAAAACTAAAACAAGGCACGAAGTTATAGGTAAGTAATCAATGATGGGGTGGGTGGTGTGATGCGGCCTGATGTGAAATGTAACCAATGATTGGCACTGATTTTTTTTTAAATTAAAGAATAACACATTGTACTTTTTGACTGTTTCTATTTACATTTTGGAACACCCACAAAAACAATTTATGTCATAGCAGCTATAAACATTTGTTCCCTCTCCTTCCTTTTTTTTTTTTTTTTTTTTTACCGTCTTGACTCTAATAAGACAAAAAAAAAAAATGCAGCTTGTCACGTTACATAGAAAACTCATCTATTCTGAAGGCCTTCCTCCAACTGTATAAACCTGCAAATAGTCAACCAATCACAATCGAGAATTCAACAGCACTGGTTTAAAAATGCCATAACATTCAGTTTTGAGGACATGTATGTGGTACATGGGGCTGAAAGTGCAAGACAGTGTGTGTGTGTGTGTGTGTGTGTGTGAGTGAGAGAGAGAGAGAGAGAGAGAGAGAGAGAGAGAAAGTAAGTGTGAGGGGGGCGGGAACGACTCTCTCTTTGAGACAGTGGGATACTAGAGGAGTAGGCTGCACTGGAAGGAAACACTGCTGTGCCAAGCTCAGCAGCATGCTGGCTAAGTAAAAGCCTGTGCACTCCGACCGTGAGGGGCATCTGTGAGATCACTGATGGGGGGGTGGATGCTTTAGAAGAGCAAAAGGAGACACACCCTCATGACACATTCACAAACGTGAAATGTGAACACACACACACACTTGTGAGAGTTGAGGAAATATAAATATAGCAAGCACACAATGCAGTCAGCTGTGAGCGAGTGGAGATTATCGTTCCTCGTACTGACTGGGAGACAGCAGCTCTTTTTTGACTTGAGTCCAGGCCATCCTCGCACTCCCAGGTGTAGCCGTGAGATTCTGGAAGCCATTTTGGAAACTCCACTCGGCGCCTGATCCGACCAAATCCACTTCATCATAGCTGCAGTCTGGAGTGCGGGTTCCTCGAGTTACTCTCAATATCTCTACCCAATCTGCTCAAAATCTATCTTTGCTCAAATATTACTGTATATATATATATGCTCTAATATTACTATATATATATACGCATAAAGTAAATAAACTGTTGGCAAAATGCAGTGATATAAGAGGAATAAAGCACCTTGGGATGTTCCGTCATAAGAAAGTAATTAACATCGAGCTGAAACATTAAGTGCTTCATTTTAGCCGGCATCACACCATCCAGTTGTTGACCTTTGGCCTGTAAGAGTTCACCCCGTCATGTTTTATTCTCTACTTAAACTCTGAAGAATATAAATGAGCAGGTTCATTAGTAAATACAGGCTATTGTCTCTTCAGGAAAGAATGCTGCCATGGTGGAAAAAAAAAGATCTGTCACGGTAGTAAATCCCTAAAACGATAATGAAGTTGTGATAAAGTTACAATCATGCTAAGAGTAGCAGCAGAGGAAGCAATGTAATATGTTTACAATAACAGAGGATGTTAGAGGGTAAAGGGTTGAGGTTTAGGTGCACTGCATTATGGATAATGAAGAGTAAAACAGTGGTTTTGAACAGTGGTGTCTTCTTGTCCTCTATCTCTTGTAGCCAACCTTTATGTTAGTTGGAAGCAGATGGCTGTTAATAAACTTTACACACTTCACCATCATCCCCTCCTGACTCATCTTTTTTTCTGAGGGTCAGACTGATATTTTTTTTTTGGTAGGATGTATTTAAAGAAGGTGCTGTATTTGTATTTAAATGTATTTAATGACCAGGCCTTATAGGAGTCTGCAGTAGAGTAAGGAATTTGATATAATAAACGAGTAGAGGTAATACACAGAAATGCATTTTTGTATCTTTTTGGAAAAGTCAATGGTGATGGAAGTGGCCGATCATACACCGTGAACCCTTGACACCATAACACCCGTAGTCAGGGGTCTACAAATTCATTCACAAAGGGCTAGTGTGGCGGCAGACTTTCACTTCAATAGTCTACTAAAGCTCAAGATCATCTGATTAAACAAGTGGAATCAGGAGTAGCTCCTGCTTTAGTGGACTGAAAACCTGCAGCCACATTGTTTTTTTTTGTTTGTTTTTTTTTACACATACGTGTAAAGATCATTCATGTATATGGAAACGCAGGTATTCCTAAAAACCCACAAAAAAGGTAGACGAGATATTAAGGTGCAAAATTTCAATCGAGGTGTCCTGATGTTGCATATAAAGGAGGTTAGGTTAGGTTCTGGCTTTGCTGTTACATCGTAAGTGCAGGAAACTAATGTCAATGAACTCTATCACAACCTGTAACACATCACTAGATCTTAAACACACACTGAACTCTGATACACACCATGTGTTAGAGCTATACTCTTTCAATTTTTTTATACTGAGAGAGAAAGAGCGAGCGAGAGAACGAGAGAGAGAGAATGACGTAGTCAATGAACAGAAACAAATCACTAATTCTCATACTAACAAAATCATGTTTGGGCCAAAACTTGGTTATTCTGCCTTTAACATAGTTCTGACTGTACAGATGCTTGTGGTACCTTCAGTTGCTTGGAAAATTGCTCCTTAGGTGGAACCAGACTTGTGGAGGTCCACAATTATTTCTTTTCTGAGGTCTTGGCTGGTTTGCACCTTAAATACAGCCGCAGGTGGATTCCCATTGAACTCCTAATTATGACAATCGGCCAATCACAAGCTTCTAAAATTCATTATGTCACTTTCTTGGATCCTCCAGACTGTTTAAAGAGACCGTCAACTTGGTGTCTGTAAACTTTTGACCCACTGGAATTCTGTCTAATCGATTGTTTTAAAATTACCTCTGATGTGAACAAAGTAGATGTCCTAATTGACTTGGTGAAAGAGACTGAATATCTTTTGCCTAGGTGTATGTAAACTTCTGGTCTGAACTGTATAGTAGAATGCCGTGTGTACCGTTAACCATGTGATGGGTTTTCCCAGGCCGCCACACATTGTTGATGCCAGCATCCTGCTACTGGTGCATCCTAAGCTTGGTTCTCTCACACACTACTTGATGGAGAGCTGGCTGCTTTTGAGTAATGAGTAAAAGGCAGGCTGGACTCAACACATCTAACATGACAGTGGGAGTAGTGCACTAAGTGGGCTTCGTATTTTGCAGGCGATGTATATACATTTCACACATGCTGCTTGCAAACGTCAAAGTTCAGCTGCCGAAATATGACTCAGAGAGGCGTGACTGACTCAGAACACCCCCTCACTGGCTCTTACGGGAGCTCAGATATTTCTATACCCCCTTCTTATAGTCTCTCTCTCTCTCTTTCTGCTAAGCCTGCCATGCATTTGAAGTGTAAACCAGGCTTTGGAAAGTCCTGAGAAGTCTGAAGAGTATCATACAGAGTTCTTACGCAGGCTGGAGGCAAACTGTTCAGGTTGACAGGTGGTCACTTTAATAAATAAATCAGTGAGAGAGAGAAGGGATTGTATGGAAACACAGCAGAAGCGTCATGGTTCCACGCACACAGTGTGACGGGCGTACAAGTGAAAACAGTGCATCAAGCACTCAAATACATAGGTGGATTTTTTTTTTTTTTTTTTTTTTTTAAAGGAAAATGATTTATAGATAGAGAACGGGCTACGTTTTGGTTTCGTCCTCACAATAATTAGTGCCATGATGCATGTAACAAACATTTAACCTTAAGGACAACAGATGATCTATAAGCTCATCAAAACTGACCCTCAGTTCACTTTCAGGGGTCTACGCAGGAAAAGGCTGAGCAATTGCCACGGCGACAGAAACATCAGTCAAAGAGAAGCTCGAGCCACACAAACCAAACAGCCGTGCAATACAAATTAGGCGTTTATATTGCCGTGTTGCTTGTAGATTGTTAACGACAAGCCATTTGTCTAGTGCAGAACTGTGTTTCGTCTCAGTTTTTTCCTCCATCACCCATTCATCTACCAGGGCGGATTGCTAATTAGTTTGTATCTAATGAAGCAAATAGGTACTTTAAAAACAAATGACACTGTTGAGGAGAATCCTCAAACTAAAATGGCACTTGAATACGTTAAACAATGGCCCTGATGGCTGTGTACTTCACCTCTTCGGTTTACTTCTTCGTCATTATTTCTTTTGTGAGGAACTGAAGCTTGAGGGTTCTCAAGTCACTTTATTCATGTATTTATGCAGATCAGAGTGAATTCAGACACATCCAACATGCCCACGAAATTTATTCAGCAGGCAAATGATTATAAGTGGAAAAATTGACTGTTTAATTCCTTTTCAATGCTAATTGGCCAGCACTAATCATACTACCTAATTAGAACTTGTGCTTCCTTGCAAAGGTTTGCCTTGATACATTCAGACTGCAAGACAACTGTCTAACATCTTTTCCCATACCTTTTTAAGTTACAATAACTACAAGAATTGGAAATATGAGCACGAGGGTGTTTTCCGGACAGATAATTTCATTCTGTAAAACTGTTCTTTCCTCCGAGTGGTGTTCCGCGACGATGTCACAGGGGGACATTGCTAACGCACTTAACGGCGCTTCTCACTTATGTTCGATGTCATATTAAAGGGAAGTAGGGGAGATAGCAAACGCTGGACTCAGAATGCAATGCAGCTATACAACAGTTACAGCAGTGACTTGGTTCAGCTAGTTAGCGATGATTAGCATGACGGCGCTGACGGTGGCGTTAGCATGAAAGCTGATGCTTTGGAAGCTATGAGAAGATTGTATAGATAAGGAGCTGAAAGAGCTGGACAGACTAAAGCACTAAAGTGCTGCTGCATCACTTTTAAAGCAAGAGCTAAATCCCACTGGCATCCACATCAGTAGATAGTTCAATGGCCATTGTGGTTAATGTAAAGAACCATTTTCAGGGAGAATTTTCCTTTAGGATTAGCACCTAAAATAGGAGTCGCACCTTTTCACAGTGATTAGACCAGCATCAAACGTTAGATTTTCACTATTTAGAGAACAGCAAAGCAAAAAAAAAACCATAAAAAATAAATGCTGTAAAAATAAATAAATAAATAAATAATCAATCCGCAGGGAGACAACCAGTTACAGACCCTATCGATTATTGATAGAGCAGCTATTCATAGTCTCCTTTGTCAAAGTGCATAAACAATATAATTGACTGATAAATTGTTCTCTGTACTGTTTAGATGTTTCAGATGTGCATGATTACAATTGGATTAAGCAATACTTGACCCAGCCCAGCTTTCGAAAAGGCCTCGGGGGAGCAGCTGCTCCAAGCCAAGGAGATCGCAAACCTGTTCCCATGTGAAGCATGCAACAGGATTACAAATAACTTTTATCTCAGTGTTTCTCAAGCTGATCTATTTCACCAAGAGGGAGCTTTCGTTCTTTCTGTGTAAATGTTGGTGTGGCACTAATGTGCTGCTGTGACTGGACTCTTTCTGAACGCTCTGCTGAATTACACAGATACTTTCTTGGGTGACAAACTCCCCTAGAAACGCTTTCTCGGCTGCTCTGTCAGTGCGGTGTGATATGTGATCACTTCCATTGTGCTAAAGCTGTACATCGAGGCTGAGAGGCAGCAGGAAACTTTAACTCTCTTGCATCAAAATGATCACAGAACAAAGAAAATTCACATAAGCCGAAGCGGACGCTACTTTATACCATTCCCTCATATTTTTTTATCATATTTGGTATTTTTTCAATTGTAACTGAATTTAAAAGAATATATATAACATAACATTTTGTGAATTATTTACGGTTTGATACGACAGCACTGACGGTCAGAAACTGTTGATTCATTTTCTATAACAGAAGCACTGACAGGAGTTCTGACTGCAAACCAAATCACAGGTTTATATTAACGCCCTCGTTCTATTACTATCGCGGATGCGTCGCATTTGTTGATAGGGCGTAGTTTTCTGCATGATGTTTATTTAACATTTATGGAAGGAGTCTCCAGTGTCAACGCTTTGTAACACTCAGAGGTAAAGCTGTAGCTTTCTGACATGCGAAATTCTTCAGGACAGAGGAGCTTGTGTGTTCCGGTTTCTTGGCATCCATGTTTTTTTTCTTATTAAATTAAACTCAGAAGTAAGAGAGCGACTATTATAGATGTACAGCTGTTATAACGTAAGTGATTAGAGGAACTAACTTCTCATGATTAATGGATATAAAGTATGTCAAGTCATTTTTAATTAAATGAAATATTTAAACTGCTGTGGTATAAGAGGAATAAAACACGCAAAAATAAGCAACTTCATGGTGATAACACTAACTCAGCTTCACGTCAGGCTGCATCTCACCACCCTGTTGATTATTTTTCTGCCCTGCACACAACGTTTTTCTGTTACTGATCACGAGCCAACCATAAAAATCCATGTTGATGAAATTTCATGGCTAATGTACTGTTTAGTGCTAGCACCTGATGGATGGTGAGTTAAAGGTTCATTTACAGAACATCGAGCCATTGTACATTTTTTAACCCCATAATGAGAAATCTATGCTTTGAAGCCGAACAGGCAGTACAAGTCACACACACCGCATGCGCGTGCGCGCACACGCGCGCACACACATACACACACACACTTGACTCAAAGCCCATTTTCCCCAAAGCCTTTCTCTTCTCCTGAATGTTGAGCCCCCTGTAGATAACAGAACAAATCAGGTTTGCTGAATGTGAGATTAATAAGAAACGGGAGAATAAGGTTAAGCCTTTGATCCTAATGGAGAAGGTACACGTCACATGAGGGTTAACTTTTGTGCGTTTTCCAGAAGGCTGGATACATATTGATTCAGTGAATAATACTGAGAGTTCGAGCGAGAGAATAGAGATGTAACGATCCCCTTTGGGACGGGTTCCAAAAATTCCCTAAACCCCTAGGCACACCCATAAATATGTCTCACTTGTATCCTGACATAAGCATGCTTGTTTGGGATCCAGTTTAATGAATGCTGGAATAGGAACAAAAATAATTAAATAAATAAAGTGGAAGCTCATCTGCGGTTTTATGCCAGACAGTACTGCCTGAGGGTGAGAGCTTGGCATTACTGTGTTGCCAAATTAAGCACAGATCTCACCTTCATCTGAGCAAAGGGCATGTCATAACTGCCGACGTACAGCAGGCCCACCGTCTGAGGGATCAACCTGCAAAGACACAGTTACACAGAGTGAGAGCAATGACTTAAAAACACACACACACACACACACAGGTACAACCACACTACAATCAATGCTGTTCAAAGACACCAAATTCACATCAAAATCAAATCTCTTATTAGCCAAAAAGACATCCCAGAAATAACTGAGTGTCTATTAGAGCAGTCCTGTCGTGCATTGGGGGTGTTAAGATTAATTAAAGGGAAAGTGATGAGAAATAACACAATCAAGTTCAAATCTATCACTATCTGATTGCACACATGAAAGGTTCTTAGGTTGCAGAACGTCGGTAAAGTATAAAACACAACAAGAGCATGCTGCTATAGGAAATAATAAACGATGTAGAGGTGTGATGCAAAGTCACGGTTACCACCCTGAAATATTATCTTATAACAGCACTTCCTGAAGTGTTTTTTACAATTTCTTTATTAAAGAGTGACACGTCATAATTTTTTTTTCCATTTATAGGTACACGTAATGTTGTTTGACATCCACAAAACACCTCTATCCTGAAGGCTTTCCTGTGTCAGAATACATCAAAAAAAAGGTATATATCTAAATGTCTAGCTGATATAATCTCTGACATTGGAGACTCATTCTCCAATGTCAAAAAAAAAAAAAAACAACACAGAAAACCTCCCCATATCTACAATTACATGTTTTTTAATAAGGAGTAACGCACGGTTATACGAAAATAATCCACATCGAAATGATGTGGTACAACCTGGCGTGAATCGGAGGACCCCGTAGTGGATTATTTCCAATTTTGAATTCAATAATAATTTTTAAATGGTTATTATTAGATGTAATGTTATCGAACATGTGAGAAAAGATAAACCGAATCTCACAAATAAAACAGCATTGCGGTTTATTCGATACTGAGTGCCGCTGTATGGTCGCCTCTCACACAAATGGCAATGATTTAGAAATAAGCATACCTGCAACTGTGAATGGGAGGGGGGCTAGAGGGTACGTGAGGAACCTTTTCCAGTCGGGACAATATCCCCCAAATTAGAGGAACGCAGCAAAAACAGCTTTCTAGCCTGACTTCATTTAAAGCCACACACACTACCCCTTCCAGTCCATTACTCTCAGATTGTCAGGACGTGCTTCCGGAGTGTGTCTGAAGGTTTGCTTAATCGCAGTGAGACCCAGCAGAGGCAATGAGAGGCTTCAGGGATCATCTGACAGCCTAAATACAGAGAAAGCTCACAGCTGGAGGCAGCTTGAACAATTCAGAGCTTGGAGAATTACTGGCTAAGGTTAAGGTTAGGATTTCAATCAGAGAGACTTTGGCCAGCCCAAAAAAAAAAAAAAGAAAGCGCACCAACAAAGGTTCAAGCCCACGGCTGACTCAGCCATGAGACAACAGCAGGTTAGAACTGGAGGCTCTGGTGCTTAAATTTACTGTAAGCATGCTATTGATGTGATGTGCAGGAACACCTACGAAAATGTTCAAACAGCGAACATGGGCCACCTCAAAATAAGAAAGGTCGCCTTTTCCTTTGTAAAAAGATAAACACCACATCAAGTGGAGAAAAAAACTGCATAATATTTCCAGATCCTCAGGAAATGTCTTGCATCTGAAGCAGATAACGTTTGCACTGTCCGTGTCAACAGAGCCGTATTGACATAACGCTCTAAATATAACTCATCCAAAAAATAGTGGCCCTGAGGAAGGTTGCTGCAGTGTTTTTTCCCTCCAGGTTCAGATGCAACTGCAATACTGATGCAGCCATTTCTTCCACCAAATTTTGTGGCAGAAAGGCTGTAAATTGCCCTGTTTTGCTTTTCGCTTCCCTTATATGGTCATTATTTCCTGTTTTGGTTAGAACGCTGCTATGATTTCATATTTCACTATAAGTCATTCCTTAGCTCATTAGCTTCCTCTGTGCTGTTATTAGAGTTATACTCATCTCTGATTTTGGACTGACTGTATTTTGAACCCTTGCTGGATGAACAGATGATAATTATTCGATTAACCCCAGTAAACACGCTTCAGCCCCGCAGTTGCCTCCTGCACGTCAATCCCGCACCCACATTTTCCAACTATTAGCCTTTGGAAACCATCTTTAAAATCAAAAACCCTCTGTCTAACCTCCAATGGATGCACATCTCAGATGCATTATGCCTACATGAAGCATCAGCACTTTCTCTTGCTTACTCTCTTTTAGCATTTCAGACAAATAAATATGTAATGATCAAGATTCCCCTCATTTATTATGGATCACTTTACACAAGCTGATCAATAGCAGGGCTTCAGATCCACAACCTGGCCTGACCCACAGCTAAGTGAAGTACTTGGGTCTCTCAGAAGAATTAGGATACCACAGCACTGTTACAGACCAATTTCTAAATGCTAAATATAAATTTTTTTCTTTCAGTTATCTTCTACTGTGCTTTAGGTATTGCTTCTGCAATGCAAACTTTTCGCCTGAGAACAACCTTTTTTTAAGCTATAGTGTGCAAAATACGAGTTTTATTTATTTACTTTTTTATTCAAATGACAAATGATGTAACATAGAACAAGATCCTGTGCTACTGATGCAGAGCTCCAGAACCCAATACGCAGCCCTTGCTAAGCCATCAAGAGTCCCGTTATTCTTGTTCCATCTTGAAAAGGCAACGCTGGAGGCCTTGATTACAAAATGTGCACGACCATTTTCATGGCACTTTCCATTACATCTTTAAGGTTACTTGAGTGTTTAATGCTTCTAATTGTAAATCAAAATATACTGTTAAAAGATTTCCCTCAAATCAAAATCAAATTTGGAAATGGCTCTTCCTTGGACATTGAGACAAATCTGACTTGTTGCCCTAAAAAAGCTTCGGTGAATTTGCTGAAGATCATGAGAAGAAGAAAAGTAAATTGTGATACTGATTGACAAGGACAGATTCAAAGCACAACCCTGTTACCCAGATTACACATTTAAAGCCAATTATTAATTTTTAGAAAATCTAGTTTATTTGATCATTCTATGCTTTAAAAAAAACCCTGGCAAAACAGGGATGAGTGAGATGGTTTAACACATTTTTTGGATGGCCAGATGTAAATTTTCTTAAATTCAACATTGAAAAATTATTTGTATGAAGTACACAGGCAAATGGGACCCCAGTCACGGAATCACCCAGATAAAATAGAAGGATAATTTTAAAGATAAAATTTCTGTATTTTGGCAAAACTGCGGGACGATGAAGCATGCAAGGAGCTGAACGACATGTTGGTAACCTTGAAAAGAGTGACAGTCACTGCACAAATTACACAGAGGTTTATCATCTGATTGTGCTGAAAGAAGGACAGTCCTTGCTTTATTTGGAATTGAATATCCAACGTTAACTTCACATTTAAAACTTGAGCGCAGATTGAGAACAGAAGGCGTTTATTTCTGTGAGAAGCTGATTATATCATGCAGCACTGCCTACTACGGCCAATGTTCCATGTGGTTATTAGTGAGTTCACAAGTAAGTTTAAATAAAACCTTTCGCTTAATTAAATGGAGCTGAAGTTACAAAATGAGCCACTTGAATATTACTCACTGGGAAGATTTGCTCCTTGAGGTCACACGCCTTGTATCAGTGGCAAGGGTCCAATTTAATTGGCTCTCAATTTCAATACCGCTCAAATAGCTTTTGATTCTTCTGCTCCTAAAGCAGGCAGCAAACATCACAGCTCTCAAGTGGACAAAAACAGCATAAATAGTTGAGTCTTGTCTCTCTTTCGGACAACAAGTTCAAGGCCGGATGCATTAGTATTCCAGGGGCAGTTTAACACTCGTCGTACTATTTCCCGTCTGTCTTTATCTCTCACGCTGCCAGGGATCTGTGCCACATCACAGCTAGGGCTGATGTGTTTAACACTCTCCTGCCTTGTCATATAGAATTCCACATGCGATATGGACCATGTGGACTCCATTTCAGATGCTGTAAAGCAAATGCAAATTATTCAGTTCAATTCACTGCTATATTGCTGGTGAAGGTAGCCATCATCCCAGGCAGAAAATAAAACGCATGATACACTGGAGATCTTTGTGCACTCACTGTGACTACAATATATTCATCGCTAGCATGATTATTCCTGGCACTTCAGAAGACGCTTTCAGGAGCAATGCTGCTCTGTGATTCTGTGCATAAGCATGTACATATGTATCGTGACCAAACAAGCTTTTTAGAGCATGTACATTTACTTATTTGGCAGACGAGCTTGAGCTGAGCAGATGAAGGTTTCCAAGCTGTAGGTATTCAGAGCCTTGAAGCAGAGGGACTAAGGCTATTCACTATCCAAGCCTGGAAAGCCAGCGATAAAGGCAAAAAATCAGCTGGATATCCAGCGAGCATTTCACTTGGACGCTTTTTGAGTTGCGTAGTATTGCGTCAGCACACTGCAAAAAAAAAATAAATAAATAAAAAATCTGAAAAAAGTCTTGAAGAGATCGGACTAACCATTATCTAATAGTACCTTGAATTGTGTAGTACCACAATAAGCATATTGTGGCAAATTCTATGTCGCTTTAGAGGAATGAAACCATATAATTAAATGGATCAGGTTACACCGATTACAGGTCAGTGAGTTAAAAATACAAACAATGTTTGCTTTCACTTTTTCCTTTCAAGAACAGCAGGTCTACTCGCACAAGCTAAGCCTCAGTTCCTTTTCATTAGGCTTTTTGTCTTTGTCGTTACTGCTTCTGTGAGCCCCTTGAAAATAATGAAAGGAAAGTGTAGGGTATGAGAGATTATAAAAGGATGAGACAGAGTAGGAGGAAGTGAGGGATAGCGTGGGTGGGAGCGACAAGTGCTTTACACATTTCTCTGTTGCTTGGCAGGGGCAGACACGGACCCATAACCTCAGTGCCTAACAGCCCTTTTCATCACAAGAGCTTCGTGAGAATCAACCTGCAAGATAAGCTCTCGGGTCCAGTTTAACATCTAGTAGCACTGTTTTCTGCTTTCACGAGTCACAAAATCACAGGAGTTTTTCCTTGTCTAAATGTCGAGAACGCAGGTGGTAACCCGTACTGGCGTTGCTTCACTACCAGTAGAATGGCAGAGGTTCTAATGGAGGTTTCTCAAGTTGCATGTGTGTGTGTTCATGGGTACACTGCATGGTGGAGGAGGACCACGTCCACTTGTGTAGGAGGTATTGATCTGTTTACTTGCTTTAAACAGAACCTCAAATTCCTCCCACCGTGAATTACTTGGGTATATATATATATATATATATCATATCATATCATATCATATCAATATTTCACTGCGCAGGATTTTCTGTTTCTATCATTAGTCTCTACAGTAGACTAAGAGCATCATATGCCTCAAATGCCAGATAAGGCTAGTGAAAAGTCACAAAGCTCTACTAGGAAGACCTTTAAAACCCTGGTATTTATAAACACCTGCTGGCAAGAAGCTTCTAATTACAGAAGTTAAAAAAAAGAAAATTCAATATCTACGGCAGAATATAAGTTATTACATTACAGAGTAATGAGGTGAATTAAACATGCTGTTACCATTTGCATATTGTACTGTATATGGTAGGTGTGTGTGTGTGTGTGAGTGTGTGTGTGAGTATGGATGTGCGTGGGTGTGAGTGTGTGTTTTGATGATGCTGACTCACCCTTCTCCTCCAACTTTTGAGATCTTCAGTCGGAAGTCCACAGAATTGTGACTGGGAGGTTTCCACTTCAGGATTTCATCGCAGCGGCCCGGCTTATATTTCTGCTCGGTGAGAAATTAAAAAAAAAAAAAAAAAAAAAAAAAAAAGTTTAAAGGTTTCAACATTTTTAAACTAATAGATTTGCATAAGTCACTGTGACATCATGCCTAGAATTTAAAAGAAAAAGGTTGATATTTCATGATGACCTGGAAAGTCATCTTCCATCATTTTATAACATCACAAACCAGAGCAATGAACAGCTTGACAATGTCTATATTTTGTTGGTTGAATGCTGATTTAATGTTAATACAGAGGAAAGTTCTTCCCCTAACCAACTCAAACGATCATTCAGGGATAGAAGAGAACAGGAGAGAACAAGATGACTACTAAACCATGCCGTGATGTAGATGTAGAAGGAGTGTCGTGGTTTCTAGCACTGCTCTCATCTTCGAGCTCTCTGAAAATGAGAGAATGGCTCGTGGAATGAGTGCAAAAATAAGGCCAAGTAAGAGAGAAAAAGACAGAGAGAGAGGAAGAAAGGGATGGTGTGGGAGGAAGAGAAGATTTCCCATTTGTTTAGGAGTGACTTGCAGGGCTCTTCATCATATGAGCTCTGTGCACAGCTAAACACGCGTCTGTTTGGTGCTTGAACACCTACAAGGATCATCTGCTGAAGTGCTGTCCCAAGTTCCCAAGACACAAACCCAGCTGCGTATGGACGGTCAATTCTGGTTTAAAACATCTTTTAAAAAAAAAAAACCCGCAATACTGATTAGCACATTTGTGAGGAGCTTAAATCTCACTGCACATCCCAGCTTTATAATATGTGAGCATGCCAAAACGCCATCCTAGAGGCAATAATACTGCCTTCAAACCCATCAGTGTGTTCTACCTCGGCTGGGAAAAGTGTATCTCCGGATACACAGGACAGCATGCATCAATCTCTCTTCACTCCTGTGGGCTACACAATGTTTTTCTGACATCTGCGTTTTTCTGACATCTGCGAATATTCCTCTGTTTCACATATTACTGAAGTTGCTTTTCAAAAAACTTCGAAAAACATTGACATTTGGCCCAACTTCCGCACCTGGAAGGATTTCTGTGCTATGCACTAAGCCCCTCTCAGGGCCTGATGTGTGTAACTTAGCAACCACAGAGGCACTGATTGCTCTTAAAGGGACCATTACATCGTTTCTTGCCTGTGTGCTGGAGAGTGGGCGAGACTCACGATTTCCAATAAACCCATTCGAACGCACTGAGACGACTGGCAGATTTCCTCAAAGTGAGAATTTAATGCATTCTGTTAGGTTTATGTGTGAAAAGTTCATTATGATAGAGTCTGTTTGAGTCATTACCCATTTTAATCAAGAAACAAGAGTGTGAAAACACTTGAGTTGTAGTTAATTAACACCATGTTTTTATATTTATATATTTACTAGGCCAAAATTTTCTATATTATTATTATTATTATTATTATTATTATTATTATTATTATTAAGAAGTAGGGGGGAAAAAGAAGAAGACAAAGAAGAATTTGCGACTTTATCAAAACAGTATATTTATTCATTCATTCACTGTTTAGGATGTGACAAGAGTTAGAGAGCCCTAAGCATAGTAATTCAGCCTATACATGTCTCAATCTCCATAAAGACACTGTTCTGGGATGCTTTTCTGCTCACCATGGTTATAACTAGTGGTTTTTTTCGAGTTACTGAAGTCTTCCTGTCAGCTCAAAGCAGTTTGGCGATTCTCCACTGACCACTCTCATCAACAAGGAGTTTCCACCCTTAGAACGGCTTCTCACTGGATGTTTTTTGCATCATTCTGGATCATTTATAGACGCTGGTCTGACTTGTGTCAAATGCAGCAGATCCACTTTACCCAGCATTTCAGCTCTGTGAGATTGCGAGCCCACACGTGCTCGCTACACTACGGGTCTGCTGTTAATTCTAGATAGTGTGAAATTGAGTAGTAGTGTACCATGGGCTGCTGCAATATTGTTTTTAGTAAGTTTGCATGGGCTGAATGAAAGCGAGCCATGTTTGGTCTGTTGGCCTTGAGAATTCACACTGGAGTGGTTTTACTCCATAGTGTCTCAGTGCTGGCGCATCCATCATGAAGTTCCAGGAGCCTTCACCTTTGTTTCTTGTGACATTCACAGCATTAAGCAAAGCCCAGAAACCTTAAGAAGGGACCTTAAGAAGCAGTAGTAACTTAGTAGTAACTTAAGAAGTTTTGAATGAGGGGATATTGAAATGCCACCTGATGAGGCATTTACCTGGATAACAATATGTAAAAGTAAACACAACCACCTTTTTTTGTGATTGGCAAGTCACAAAGTCACCCGTTCCTGTAAAAGCACACAATGACCAGTAATAAACACACTCTGCTGCATGTAACATTGTCAATCTCAGATACAACATAAATCTAATTGCTAATCTATTTCTGGCAAAAGTCTGTTCGATAACTGCCTGACAGCATGTCTACAGTAAAGGACCATTTCCTCTAGCTGTTTGGTGCAGGCATCCTCAGGGACACCTCAAATCCTGTTGCAGGCCCCCAACACAGGAAGAGAGCCATCGACCCACACCCAGCCATGACCATGCCACACAGGATCTCTAAATAAAGAGACAAGCTGGTGGTGACTTGCGACAAAAGAGAAACTGCTGTTAGGAATGAAGACCTCTGGACACACAGGTTTACTTTTCCCTTGTGTGTGGATTGCAGGCAGCATTAACTTTACAAAGGACATTTCTGTAGTCAGGACTTCACACTTAAATAAATTCACCACTCAACACTAAAATTTTACAGCTATTCTGTGCCTTTAGCAAGAAAAAAAAAAACCTTATGGTAATGAAGTGAAGGTGTTAGCGTGAAGGATGAGCCTTGTGCTTATAAGGACTGTGCACTTTTATTGAAAGAGCTCAAAGCTTCTTTTCTTCCCAGAGTTAGCTGAGGTAGCGCGGTTAGAGCAGAGAGAAAGACATGCAAAAAGACAGATAGGGACAAACGAGCGAGATAGGATGCTTTCACACTGTGTCCTTCCTGTTGTATATCTGATGTAGTGGTGTGTGTGTGTGTGTGGGCAAGGGCTTTGAAAAGAAGCTGTGCAAAATGTCCCTATCTTTCACAATAGGCACTATGAGTAGGAACAGCAAGGCCCTGTGCTTTGGTCATCTCGTAATACACACGTAGTCCAATCACTGAAGGAAACAGGATTAAATGGACAAGATATTGCTCTCTAAAATCACCCAAAAGTGTTAGGTGCAAATAAAGCAAGTTACGTGGTGAGTGTTTTGGAACAGGAGTGTGTGTGTGTGTGTGTGTGTGTGTGTGTGTGTGTGTGTGTGTGTATACACAGACAGGTCCAGAAGTATTTGGACAATGACAGAGTTTTTGTGATTTTGCCTTTATACACCACCACAATGGATTTGAAATAAATCAATCAAGATGTGATCGAAGTGTAGACTTTCAGCTTTATTTTAAGAGGTTCCACAAAAATATGGCATTATATATACATATACATACATATATATATATATATATACATACATATATATATATATATATATATATTTGTCGTCACTTCATTCTTTGTCTTGTACACAGCAGCGTTGTGTATGCATGAGGTGCAGAGCGCGAGAGCGAGAACCTTCTGACGAACGCTCGTGACTTTGCCGAGAAGATGAACTGGTAGAATTAGTGAAGAACAAGGAATCAATCAGCCATGCAGTCATTCTGCATAATACACCTTGCAGGTGATGTGAAAGTTGTTTCTCTGAGGCGAGGCTGCGCCGCATTGGGGATGTACTGTCTCTTCAGCAGTGACAGTATAAAGATGGGAGATCAATCTTGATCATTTGCCATCAGAGGATAGAGCGCCCATCTGTTCTGCACAGGAAAACACTGTGCCCTACTGTTCATCCCAATAAAACTTTGGAAATTTGCAGCACATGGGCAACATTCTGGAATAATCTGGACACTTGTCAGTGCCATCTGTCTCTGTCCCTTTGGTAATGTGGACAATTTCATGGCCTGGTCATGCACTGGGGCACAACGGTCAGCTTCCCTAACACAGAGGGCACGATAAAGCTTATTCCCATACTCCAGGCAAGCTGGCACTGTGCTTGCTCTGGTTGTTGTCTAGGGGAAGACGTCTGCAGTGACTGAGGGAATCTGCTGCTGTCTTAATTAATCCATCATCGAGCAAGAAATGATGTGTGTTATTAGATCTTTCAGTGAGTAAATTACTCATGTTTTCTTAATCCAGGTAAACATCACAGGCTTTGGAATGGAGAGACTGCCTGTGGTTGCTGCACTGAGTCAATATTTAAAACAGAAATATCTGGAAAGCCCACAAATTAGTCACTTTCTCTAGCTAGAATTTATGTACTGACATGACATACTGACATTTCAATACTTTCAAAGTTAATCTAATACACCACCTAGTGCATTATAGGGCATTTGGTTAAAACTAGTGGTGAGCACTGGAAGTGGGGATTCTGCGAGTTGCAACGAAAAAGTTGCGCAAGTGGGAGGTTATTGCTTTAATGCAGGAGTATGCGTGCTGTTAGATATGAAGCTTGTGGGACAAAGACCACGTTCATTCACATGTGATGCACTTACAGCGTTCACTCTTCCACCTTTAGTAAACGCCCTTTAAAACAGTGGTTTGTATTAGGCCACTAGTTCGTTTATATTTTGGGAAATAGAACCATTAGAAAATACAAACAAAAATATTAACTGCACGACCCGCACGATCTCTAGCTGAGATCAGTTACATCATTTGAGTGATGTAGCTGATGTTGAAGAACTGCCAGAGCCTGAATTCACACCAAACCATGATGACAGGTTTTTCTTGGGACATTAAAAAAAAATACCAATAAAAAAATAAACGTGAACATGCTGGTTTAGGCCATGCCCATTTCAGGTTTGAGTTTTTGGAGATACAGGCACAAATAGGGCTTTGAGTTACAACCCTTGTGTAGTAATACTAAATAAAATGTTACAAAATTTCATTATCTAAAACCTTCTAGAAGATAGTACAATTTTGATCTTTTTTTAAAAATTTCTGTCTTTTTTAGTCCTTATCTCTTTTACAGCCTTATAACATGTAAAAGTTACAAACTCCCCCCAACTCCAGCCTCTCTAGGGAGGGGGGGAGAAAAAGAAAAAAGAAGAAAAAAAAACTACCCCCTTCTACTCCAGACAAAGAGATATGTTAAACCAGTGGCAAAATTAATAATATCTATCTCCGTCCACATCAATTACTTCAGGGCTCTTCAGCGACTCTACATTTGGGGCGGACGTGTACTATTGCTCGCGTCTTTTGATAGATATTCTTCATAAAGCCCAACGACAAAGCTAATTTTCTTGAAATGTCCTTGTCTCACAGACACCATTTCAAATTTAAATGGCTGTACCATGACTTGTAAAGTACCTGTAAAGTAAAGCACGTACAGAGAAAGAAAATGAAAAGTATAATGTATGTGTGTCATTGTGGGGGGGGGGGGAATTTAGTGCAGTTTCATACACATGGTGCAAAGAATACCATCTGGAATGTGCATGATTTGCTAACGCGCCATCTGCAGTGATGACATTCTCTTTTGTAATTAACACCCCACCCTTTTCTCCATCTCGTTCCTTTTTTCCCTGCGCAATCACTGGCATTCACAAAAATGCAAAGAGATTGTCCAAGGACAGAAACAGCTCTGCTCACCCGTTTTGCAATATAGCAGCTCGCTTTACTCTCAATAGCAACTATGGACATGAAGCCAAAAAAGTATGCATTTCCCGACTCTCAGTGTGCAGCGTCTGTTATCTCTGTGCATCTCTGATTGCCAAATTCCCCACTCTCACTTCACCTCAAAGAGACATCTTTCTCTGATTGAGCCATACTGCCACCCACTCCCAGATTTCACTGTCCACTCCATTGTATATTTTTCTATAGTCTGTGTGATTAAACTCGTTCCTTGAGTAATGGCTTGCGTGTATCCTTTACCATACTCGTACTTTAATTAAAGCATTAAAGACATGTTGGTGTCTCTGTGAATGTCTTTTCACAGCAAATAAAAAGTGTATCAACTAGCCTCTTTGTCCAAAACCAAAGTCCTTCTTGCGCCTATATATCTTGTAGTCTCATATATCTTGTAGTAAAAGGTCAGTTTGGTCACTCAAACAGTAACAAAGCCAATCAGGTTTCTGATTTACATCAATGTGCTCATTCTAAAATGTTATATGCACCATGTTTGCCAAGAAAACATCCCTACAGCATTACACCACCACCAGCAGCCTGAACTGTTGACACGACTGACATGAATCCATGGATTCATGCTGCCACTGCAAATTCCAAAAATGTCTGCGACTGGTGAAATTTTCTGTGAGGGGATGTTTATTTTTCATCTTGGAAAGGGAACCCGGTGCCACCTCGAGGCTCGATGTGAGGTGTTATGTGTTCCGAGATGCTTTTCTGCTCACCACGGTGGTAAAGAGTGATTATTTGAGTTACTATAGACTTCCTGTAAGCCTGAACCGGTCTCTGACCTCTCTCATCAACAAGACATTTCTGTTAACAGAGCTGTTTTTTTCTTTTCCACCACTTCCCGGTTTTTTGAGTAGGCATACTAAATTGTTTTCCCCCCCCAGCAGCTTTTGATTATTTTCAGCTGGAAAAAAAAAAAAAAAAAGTCTGATGCTACCTCATGTCAAGTATACTTCACTGATGCTTTAATGATCAACTTGAACATACACTGATAGTTTTTATTTCACATTAATGAACTAAAAACTCAATGTAATGAACTATTTACTGTGACAGAGCAAGGGCGCTACGTCAGAGCCTCTTTTAAGCAGCGAGCTCAAAATACCTCTGTCAATCATTCCGGATTCACATATCAATTCGCTCTTTTGATTTGTTTTTTTTTTTTTTTTTGGTGGGGAGGGTGTGGTGGATGGAAGGATCTTTTGCCGTATTTTTGCGTTCTGTTATTACAAAAATGCAGCGATCCTACACAGGTTGTCAGGTCTAAAACGGTCATTTAAATATTTATTTTTAGGAATTTTCCATCTCACCAAAGCCCCTCCCGCAAATACCACCTGCCCCATAGTGAGAATTTCAAAATCCCAGATGATCAACAGTTTTTGAAAAACTCAAACCAGCCCTTCTGGTGGCAACATCCAGGCCATGGTCAAAGTCACTGAGATCACATTCCCCC
>CM075023.1:529704-532204 GCA_037576675.1 Pangasius sanitwongsei
ATATAGACCCCTCTCACACACACACACACACGCACACACACACTGCCTCCCATACACACCTCTACACACCCATACACACCTCTACACACCCATACACACCTCTACACACCCACACACACCCATACACACCTCTACACACCCATACACACCTCTACACACCCATACACACCTCTACACACCTCTACACACCCATACACACCTCTACACACCCATACACACCCATACACACCTGCACGCACGCTGAGATCCTCTGACACTCACCTGCTTGCCTCTCGTCCTCTCGCCTCCACACGTACGGCTCGTCTCTTCCACCTTGCTCTTGCTTACGCTCAGCGACTCTCAGTCTTATTGTTCCATTTATTATTTAATCTGCTTTATAGTTTATGTCACAGTTTTATATACACATGTGCATTTTATCCCCTTTTATTCTCATTTTTATCCCTCTTTGTTTACCTTTAATATTATCTGTTATATACTGCATTTAAATTTTAAATGTTTTACTTATTATTATGAGTGTATGATTTTTTTTTTTTGTAACTGTCCTTAGGTACCATGAAATTTGCTTCTAAATCAAATTATTATTATTATTATTATTATTATTATTATTATTATTATTATTATATTTCCATTGAGTTTTATTTGCATAGCGCTTTAAACAGTGGACATCGTCACAAAGCAGGTTTACAGAAATATATAAATTCCGGATATAAATTTTAAACGTATAAATGTGTCCCTGATGATCAAGCCAGTGTTAGTGATGAGTGTGTAGGTGCGGAGGTGATCCTCGGCTGTTGTAGTCGTTTCTCAGGTGATTTGTTGTCGATGGTTTGTAAATAATGTGTGTTGTGATGGTGTAGAACATGCAGCTGTCCCTGCTGACGGAGCAGGGGATGGGCAAAGCCGTGCAGGAGTTTGTGGATAAAGAGGAACGAGACGCCATCGAGGAGCTCATCAGCTACCAGCTGGAGAAAGTGCAGCGCTACCTCCGGGAACGCCACGTGGAGGCCACCGAGGAGAAGATCGACGAGGAGGTGAGGAGCGAGGGATAAGAATGGAGGAGGAGAGTGGAAAAGGATGGAGAGTTCACCAGACTTATTTAGTAAAGAATTACACAACATACTCTTTATCTGTTTATAGTTACATTTAATGTTCTGTTGAACAAGTGAATCACGTACGTTACATGGAGACTCCTTCCATAAACGTCACATAAATGTAAATAATCCTTATAAACAACGTCAGCGTATCGATATTTACGCACGTAATCTGCACTTTAGAAGGAAATGAATATAAGTCTCGCTCATGGCGCAGCGTTTAGAGTGAAATGATGATGCAGGTGGAGACAGAGACGAATAATCAGAGGAGAATAATCTGCTTCACCTCTCCATTATTCCTCTACTATAAAAATATTATTGTTGTTATTGTTATTTTAATATTGCATTTATAAACTTTATTTCTGATTAATTCATTATTATTCCTTTATTTGGATAACCATGAAGCCTGCTTTATGAATAAAAACCCACCAAAGACAAACTCAAATATGAGAGAAATATTGTGAAAGATGAGATGATGAGATGAAGAGGATGATGATGAGATGAAGAGGATGATGATGATGAGATGAGGATGATGATGAGATGAAGATGATGATGATGAGATGAGGAAGGTGTTACTGAAGGCTGAGAGACTCGAGGGAGATGATTAGCTGAGCAGATGAAGCCTGAGATGGAACTCTGAGAGGAGCAGGAGGGAGGAAATAGGGGCCGTGAGGGTGCTGGAGGAGAGAGAAAGGATGGGAGAGGACTTTGTGATAAATAATTGTGTGTGTGTGTGTGTGAGTGTGTGTATGTGTGTGAGAGAGAGAGTGTGTGTGTATGTGTGTATGTGTGTGTTTTCTCTCCTAATCCTCACAATCAGCACTTACTCTCCTGAAAGAGCGAGTGCTCAGTAATGTGTGTGACTGGTGTGCGGTTCTTCCACAGCAGGTCGTCTGTGTGTATGAGACGCCTGTGTTTTGTCCCTGCGCCTGTACAAGGGTTTATACGGTAAAGACGAAGCTCCAGTTACTAAATAAGGAAACGAATGCCAGCGAAACGAACCAGTACTCGAGTGTTGACGTTATTCACGCCGGCGCTGATCACGTGTAGCGTTTCAGCTAGGCTGATATTTACGGTTTGAACCTAGCCGAGACGTAACCATAGCAACCACCGTATAACAGCAGCCTGCTGATATGATATTGAGTTTTATTTTTTCGTACCATTCAGTTGTCATTCCAGCGTCATTCACGCTCCATATCTTCAGTGTGTGTGTTAGATGGTACGTGTGGGATTAATACTAATCCCATGCCGAGGCACGTGGGTCTCGTGTGTGTCTCCGGCGACGGCACGCCACAGGAGCGAACTGATTCATGACTCCGCTGTCTCTACTTTCCTCCTCTGATTTCAGAGTTCCAGCAGGATTCAGCTTTTTATTCTCTCACTAACGTGAATATATAGAAATGTCTTTA
>CM075023.1:534704-550243 GCA_037576675.1 Pangasius sanitwongsei
TTTAGTCTTTCATCGCATTCAGCATGGATTATATGTGGAATAAAATGCTTGAGGCTGTGCTGTTAGAGGAAAATAATCAACAACGCGGAGGAGTGACAAAGCAGAGTTACTGTTCCCACTACGAAGTTGATTATTTGCCGATAACAGTGCTTCCCGAAGTGTTTCATTCCTTGTATATCAGAGCAGTTTCCCAACGATTAGAATTTTATATTTATTAATGAACGTCATATTTTTATCCGTTTATAGTTTGTTCCTCACACTATCTTTAGAGCCTTGCTGGAAATAGGTCAGAGGAAAAGGTCAGACAAAATTAACCCAATTAAAACACAGCTCATTTCCTGTTTCACTGTGTACACGCTTACGAGCGATGATTAGAGGATTGAAATAATCGCTGAAGCTCGTGATGTAGTTCAGGTTACAGCTCAACAGCCAAATAAAAGCGCTTTTACAGCCTGTGAAGTGGACACACAGAGTATGAGGAGTTTCTGAAAACACCAAACACTCCATACGCACAGAAATGAGCATTTAATGATCCTGACAATATGAAGCTTTCATTGTGGACGTGTTTAAACTCTCGGGATCGTTATGTTCCTGCTGTCCAGTATAAAGTGCTGGACCTCCCACTGAGACTGTAGTCTTTTAAACCGGCATTTTAAAGGTAATTACAGTCATTACTGCAGTAATTAGCGCTAATTTGTCTGTCTTTTCATTGTGACATATAGAACAGTGAACACACACACACACACACACACACATGTACGTACAAGACTTATCCACCCAACACATGGTTTTTTATGTAAAAATACATATTTCTACTCAAACTCTTTGTCCTTTACAACAACGAACAGACAAACTGGCCATTAACAACTTTCACATTTATATGAATGCTCTCGGTCTAATACGTTATCATTCACAGGGACGTGTAGAGCGGACGCTCCACTGATAATAAGCGAATTTAAAACGTGTGTAATCGTTGATATGGTGATGTTTTCTGTAAGGAGATGTTTATTTAAAATTTAGGGAAGGAGTCTCCAGTGTCAGAGCTTTGTCTGCGATATGGCGATGTATAATACATAATGATCTGTATTGTGATAAATTCACAGTCACACTGCTCGTTTCTTCTGGGATAAGTCCTAAAGCGATCCTGGGTGGAGTCAGCAGGGGCGTGATCGAATACGAATAAGGCGCACTGCTCGTTTCTGTTTGTGCTTTGGAGCTGAGAGGAACTCTGCTGGAGTCTACAATAAAAAAAGATTATTAATTCATTTTTAAAATATTAACTTGTACTTTTAATGTGCTGATTAAAATTTTCCCAGAAAATGGTACAGGCATTTTAATGAACCCTGTTTAGACTCGCAGCAGCAGCGCGTCCGGCTTCGTAGCAGATTCTGATCTTTCTGGAAAGCAACAAACCAAAAATCTAAAGAAAATCGGATAAAATATTATTAAACGGCTATTTTTATCGACTATAAACAACAGTTTCTTGTCTCGTTCAGGAGATCACAAGTTCGAATCCTGATGAAGCTGCAGCCGTCTGTGGCCAATGGAACAAAAGTGGTGGGAGGGGCTTACTCTCTGCCCCCTGTCAATCACAGTGACTCTAGCCAATCGTGTGCATCTGTGAGCTCGTGTATGTGGAAGAGGGCAGATAGCGCATTCGAGTGTGTTGCTCCGCACGAGCAGCAGCGAGAAAAGATGTGATCGGCTTCACGTGACTCAGAGGAAGCACGTGTTAGTAGCTGTCGTATGATTGGGTAGAGCTGACTGGTGGGCGGAGATTTTCCAATCAATTTGGGAATAAAATGGTGAAAAATCCATAAATGGGCGTGTGGTTCCGAGTGATAATGAACTGGAGAGATGTAGCTGAGTTTGAGGAGCAAGTTCAGAATTTGTATAACATTATGTTCAGCGAATTGAAATTTGTTGTTTGTGAATGAAAAAATGATTTGTTGTTTGTTTTTTTCTCGATGTTTCCGGGTGAATTGTGGAATTCACGTTTCTGGTTTAGGCCACGCCCACTTCCAGTTCAGATACGGTTACGGTGTTATTGCACTGCATTACTGCAGTTAGTCACGATGTTGGATTGCAGCTGGAATTTCAGACGTCATTAAGTTTTTGATTTTTTTTTCTTTTGACTTCTTTACTGTCTGTCCTGCACATCGGTGTGTTTACAGGCCACACAGCGAGTGTGTGAGAGCCAGCAGTCTGTAAATATCAAACAGATTATTAGAGAAGAGGGGCAGCTTTTACTGTGACTGAGACGGCACTCAGGCATTATTTACTCGTGTGTGTGTGTGTGTGTGTGTGTGTGTGTGTGTGTGTGTGTGCTCTCAGATTCGCCGCTTTAGAGACTCAAAGAAAAACACAGCAGAGGAGGATGAAGAAGTGCAAGAGGTCAGTGACACACACACACACACTGTCAGCTTTACTCCCTTTATTCTACACACACACACACACACACACACACACACACATACACACTGTCAGCTTTACTCCCTTTATTCTACACACACACACACACACACACACACACACACTGGTGTTTAAGCAGTGCCCCTGGGACAACCATCAGAGCTCCAGAGTTTAAATCCTGACGTTAAATTCCTCACTGTTTTTTTTTTTTACAGTTGTGTTTGTTTATAACGTGATGTAACGTCTCACACACACACACACACACACGATTAGGAGTCTCACAGTCGTTATGAGCGTGTAAATGATCCAGGTGTTCACGCTGGCGCTGTGTTTAGGCGATTAACCGGGCGAGAGCTAACAGAGACCGAGATCCTGTAAGAGACGACGATTTCCACCTGTTAGACGAACCAGCTGACGTTGCCATGGATTCTGATGAGGACGACGCCCCCATGCCGCCGGTTCGGGGAAGAGGGCGGGGCTCCAGAGCGAGAGGAGGGAGGGGCCAAAGCGGTGCAGCAAGAGGAAGAGCGCGAGGTAATAATAATAATAATAACAATAATAAAGTCATAACCAGTGAAAAACCTGTGCTGTTATCAGATATGACATCACGGCTAGGATGATTTTCAACCAATCAGAACTAACCGTTGTGTAATATTCCGTACTGTATCGCTGTCCCGGTCGCGATCCTGACGGATTTCCGCTCCCCTGTTGTTCCCGATCTTCCTGATTTATGTTTTAATGTTAACGTTAATGTTAACGTGTGGCTGTGAGCGAGACTCTGCGTGACTCAACATCTTAAAGAGTCGGTCTTTCACCAGCTGAAACATTTCACTCCGCAAATGTCAGGGTTTTTATTTTTGATGTCTGATTGCAGCTAATTAACATCAGTAGAATTAATTTCACTCACGCTGCAGGGAACAAACATCAGAGAAATGAGAGAAATTAAACCTTCTTCTTCTAAATGTCACTTTTTTTTAACTCTTAAATTCTTAAATTTCATTTTACTTTTCAGTTCAGATTTCAGGTAACACACACACACACACACACACACACACGAGCTGAAACGTTCACAGTTTAGCGTGAAAAGATGATCCCATCATTCGTGATCCGTGATCGGAATTTATTTATTCATTTATTGAGACAAACTTGTGTCCTTCAGATTTGGATTTCGTAGATCTGAATTTTTGTGATTTGTTTTAAAATTCTATCTCCGATTTTAAAGTTGAATTCATTCAAATTAAATTTTTATGTAAAATATTCTGTTGTGCAAAATTCAAAAGCGAATGTAGGTGACTCCGAGCGTCCTACTTTCGGTTCTTTTACATCAAATGTGGCGCGAGGTGGAAGTGTGTCTCAGGACTGACGTGTCGTTTAAATTACAAATTTGTTCATATTTTGGGAAAAAGAAGCAGCTAAATTCATTAGAAGCTATTGTATGAGTGAACACACACCTGTCGTATCTACAGTCCATCGTTTTATAACATTATTATTATTTTTTTAAATAATTACAGAATATTTATTAGCAGCTGATTTGATCATATGATTTTAAAAAATATAATTTTTTTATTTTTAAAGAATCATTTTCCTTTCTTTTTCAGTGACAAATAATTTATTTTCACAGACATTAAATAAAAAAGTATGGACTTTTTTTCTAGAAATTTCCTACCAAACCTAGATGTGCGTAGATATGCCTTTATTTAGTATTAGACATTTTTAGAAAAAAATAAATAAAATAGGAAAGAGTGAGCAATAGGAGAAAAGTATTCATTTATAGAGACATAAATAAAGACATATTTATTAGAAAATTATTTATTTTTAAATATCTGTTTATCTATTTGAACTATTCTGTTCTTATTGCGTGGTGTTTCTCTTGTCGCACTGTAGTGTGTCCTTGAATATTATGAAAAGTGCCAACAAATAAAATGTATTATTATTTATTTTTATTCTAAGATAAATAAAGAGCTCTTTGGAGAGTGGATGTTAAATCTGTGCTGTAGTGAAGACCGTCACGGTGAAACTCGGACGTTTTAACATCTTTAGCCTCCATTTTAAAAAGGCGGTTCATTAACATCAACCCTGTAGAATAATTTCACAAGGACTTCTTCCTAATTCCAGGAGAGAAATAAAAGATGGAAGCTAGTTTTCCCTTGTTGTGTGTGACGTAATGGAATGAAGGGTTTCTGTTAGGGGTGAAACGTTTATATCTTTACAGTAAGTGTTCATAATACCGTCGCTTCTTCTCAACTCTCCACTCACAGACACTCTCGCGCCTCGAACAGAATTTCCTTCAGTCGCTTACTTCTGAAAAGATAATAATAATTTAAAAAAGTGGATCATTTCCGCTGCAGCAGCACTCATCACATTCCCCCACCGGGGAGGCGGCGCAGAGCCGAAACAGAACTCAGGCAGAACTTCCAGAAGAGGAAAGTCACAGCGTGAGGCGGAGACACCGCGAGCCACCGGAGATTTCTCAGCAGCGATTTAAAGGTCACACCGAAGTCCTTAACGGTGGCGAGAAAAACAAAACGGCGTGAAGATGAGACTCGGCCGTGTGACTCGCAGAAATAACTCTTAAACCTCAGCTCAGTGTTATGACCTGCTCGTTATTAACCCTTTCCTGCACTGTGTGCACGTTCACGTCCCGGCTGGTGTCGGAAAAATAGAATATATAAAATATAATATATAAAAATATGAAATATATCACTTGAGAGTGTTACAGTAATTTAACACAAATCCTGATTTCTGTTGCTCTTTACACTGTTTGCTGTTCTCAGTGTCTCTCGTTTAACTTTATACACAAAATCCCAAATTAAACAACAGAAAAAACAGTGTGAACACCTTCGCTTTTTAAAACTATTCATTTATAATAATAATTATTATTATTATTATAGATTTTTTTACCTAGCTGTTTACTAAACTATGTACTTCTCCAGATCAAAGTATGTTGCTTTATTTTGTTCAAAAATGACATTTTTGATCATCAAGATTAAATATTTTACACCTTTTTCCCCTTCATGGAAAATCCATTCACTTTTTACCATTAATGATATTTCAAAAAAAAAAAAAAAACAACAATTCTAAACAATTATAACATCTAGAGTCTGGATATATATTTAAATCCTGTATGTGTGAAAAGGTTAAATAATTAAACGTATAAATCAGATTCCATGAGCTTCATGAATTTATTCCTTTCGTACTTCACATCTCTCCGCTGAAAGAAAGTGTTTTCTGGTGAAAAATTAATAATTTTAACAGTCGTACCAAAGTTATTTTCCTATAACAGCATGTCTCCAGGTGCTTTATTCCTCTTATGCTGCAGCAGTTTGTTAATGATCACTATTTATTTATTTATTTATTTATTTATTAAAGAATGTCAGGTTGTACTTTTGATCTTTTTATAGTTGTATTTAATGTTTTGGCAGTGAGTTCCTGTTGTCACTTACGTTATAGCAGCTATAAACAGTCGTCCCCTCACCAGCCGCTCTTTATTCTTTCATTTAAAAAAAACACCTTCTGACCAATCAGAATGCAGAATTATCCGTAGCTCGTTTCTTTTGAAGTGTTAATACAGAGGAAAGATTTCAGGTTGATGATCTCCTCTTCTGCATGGTAATGTCCTCATGTCTGCTCCTCACTGTGTTCAATCGTGTGTGTGTGTGTGTGTGTGTGTGTGTGTGTGTGTTATATTTCACTCTGTAGGAGCTGGATCTCAGGCGAGTCGAGGTGGGCGGGGCCAAAAAGCTGCTTTTTCAAGTCCTGCTAAAAACAAGTCTATAATGGATGGTGAGACACACACGCATGAACACACATGAACACACACACATACACACACACACGCATGAACACACACACACACGCATGAACACACATGAACACACACACATACACACACACACACACGCATGAACACACACACCTCTCCAAACCTACTGTATATTTCAGGTTATAAGTCTTTAAATGTAGTCAGAGAAAATTTGACTTCATTTCTCTCTTATAGCAATATAAATAAACATTATTATTATTATTATTATTATTATTATTATTATTATATTGTAGTGATATATTTTATATATTTAAATTCCGTTTGCGTTTTTTTTTTTACATTTTAAATGTCGTAAAGTCAACAGACAGGGGAAAAAATGTAATTAAAATTGTATGTAGCAATTAGATCCGATTTAAAAAGAGAAACATTTATTTCCTGTTTCTGCGGTTTGTACCGTGTGGATTTCGCTCGTAAGCGACGCTACGCATTCGGCACGCCGTGTTTTTACTGAGGGGTCATTACTTTTAAGCAGTGAGACGAGACGAGACGCGGGAGTTTATCAGCTCAGCGCTCTGCACAGGGATCAGATCAAACCCTCGTCTTTATCCGGAGCCCCTCGGGAGCCGAGCTTCCATCTGAGCCGTGAAAGTTAACAGTCTCCACTTTGTCCAATAAACTGTGCTTTAATCTGAGGCTTTTTAATGCAGAATTTCTGTCCATCGAATATCAATAAAAAGTTATAAAAGCAAGACGCTCAGAAGGGACGGAGAGATCTGAAGTCTTGGGGGATTTTTCTCCTCTTTAATTTAAATTTCTAATCCTTCATTTTTTCTTATCCCTCTTTTTATTTCTTTAAAACCTCTGCGAGATTGAGAGACGTGTTTTTATCAAATGAACAAAGGAAAAAACGGAGAAGTGCAGAAGGTGAAAAGTGTAGATTAGGGATGCAGTTCGTGTTCGATTAACACCCCGGAGCTTTAGAAATAAAATAGAGTGGACTTTAGACGTCCGTGTGTCGTTTTGATCTGATTTTTTTATCCGATCTCTCAGAGAAATGAAGCGCAGCCGCTCTTCACTTCAGCTCCTTTCATGATCTTGTTTTTTTTTTTTTCTCCCTCCACAGCGTTCCAGGCTCCGAGAGGATCCCGAGGTTCCGCAAAATCCTACGAGGAGGTACACACACACACACACACACACACACACACACATTCAGCGGTCAGCACACACACTGCGATTATCACCCTGGAGTGTGAATTATTAAAATGTTCCTGCATTGTGTTATTAGTATTCAGTTGTGAACGTCCTGCTGAGACACAGTGGAGCTACACACACACACACACACACACACACACACACACACACTCACACACAGCCATTTGATGGCTTATTGTCTTTCTGCAAACATCTAATACAAATCATTATTAATTAATTTACTCCACAGTGCTGCTGAATCCTGCACTCTGATTGGTCAGAAGGTGTTGATTAGTTCTCTATAACAGCAGCTCTGACAGTAGCGCAGGTTTATATTAATGCACTCGCTCTAATACGTTATCGTTTCCATAGTAACAGCTCATTCACAGGGACGCGTACAGCGGACGCTCCACATAATCAGATCAAGAAATAATCATGGATGTGGTGAAGATTTCTCTAAGAGATGTAATGTTTATTATGTAACACTGATGGAAGGAGTCTCCAGTGTCAGCGCTTTGTAACAGTCAGAAGTGAAGCTGCAACTTTGTTTTCCGACGTCTTCAGGACAGAGGAGTTTACGCTTCTTTGCGGTTTCTCAGTAGCACAACAAGCTGCGTTTAGATTTTTGCGAGAATAACGAGAGGCTGGTGAGAGAACGAGTGTTTACAGCTGCTGTAACATAAGTGATTAACTTGTTTCACAGAACATTAAATGTAACTATAAAGGGATAAAAAGGATAAAATGTATAAGGCATGTATTCTTTAATAAATTAAACATTGTAATTGTTGGTATTTTGCTGTGGTATAAGAGGAATAAAGCACTGCGTGTGGTGCTGTTAGAGGAAATGAATCAGCTTCAGGATGGTATCAGTAACTGCGTCATCACACCACCCTGTCGTTGATTATTTTCCTCTAACAGCACCACACGCAGTGCTTTATTCCTTACGTAACCGGGCAGGTAATAAAATTAAAACTGGAAGGAGCCTTCGTGTCAAATGTGACTAAATAATAATAGCTAAGTTTAAGTATGTCCTTCTAATGCTGTTTATTTTTTAATAGTTAGTTCTAATGCTGTTTATTTTTTAATAGTTAGTTCTAATGCTGTTTATTTTTTAATATTTAGTTCTAACGTTAGTAAATAAAAATGGAAAATAAGTCCGTTTTTGTTTAGTTGTTAATGTTGCAGTAGTTCTGTTTTCCCTGAAATGACGAGCTTTTTCAAATTAAAATCAGTAGCTGGAGAAGGATGAAGATTAAACGGAGTAAAAAAAGGAGTAAAAAGAAAAGGAAGAGAAAACACCGCTTGTTGTTTTTTTGTTTTACGTCAGCGGTTGTACGTCGTCTTCGTTCCGTTCAAGTTCCTCAACGTCTCTAAACGCAGACCTGTTATTCTCCAGCACTTTATTTTCACCTCCTTGTTGTTTTTCTCGTCTTGTTTGTCTTTGCCTGTCGTTACACGTTACACATCTGCCTCCGCGTTCCTCCACTCCAGTCTGCGAGGCGTGTTGATGGCGGAATTGTAATTCCGGGCGAACCCGGGCTTCCTGAAGTGACCCCATCACACACGCCGGTATTCGTCTACGTGTTAAACGTGTTCATGCGTTTATTGTTGAGAGAAGCAGAGAACTGGACGCAGCGAGGAACCGAGTAATTGTAATCTATCAGAGACATGAGCAGCACATCAGGAAATCGGAGCCTCAGCAGTAAATCTATCGACTTGTTTTCGTTTTCATCTTAATGAGATTCCAGCGGAGATGAAACGACACGGAGCAAAAGTCTGCGTTTCTTTCTGATGCTCTTCTCCTGGAGCACCGAACCGCCCTGACCTCATACTTCTCTTCGATTGGCTGAAATCGCCCGCTGCGCCGTGAGCACACAGATTCATTCCAGTAAAAAAAAAACAAAAAAAGCGGGCAGCTTGTATTAGCTTGCTGTTGTACAAGCTTTTTTTGTTTTCTTTCTAGTACGTGGGCTTTTTGTTGCTTTTGTTGATTTGTTTGTTTGCTTTTTTCCTTTAAATCTTGTTTTCATCGTCTTTTTGAAGTTCCAGCAGGTGTCGCGCGTTCATCTACTTTTTATTTTATTTCATTTTGTTTGAAAATTCTATATTTCTCATTTTTGTTTAGTTTTTGTTTCATTTTAGATCTTTTAAATAATCAGCGTCCGCTTTTTATTTTTTTCAATTCATTTTAAATTATTATTCTTTTAATTATTACTTTAGGTATTTTTTTTTCACTTTTATCATTTTTATTTACTTATTGATTTAGTCGTATATTTACTTTGCCTTAATGTAATAGCGACTTGCTTCGTTTGACGATTTCTAAAACTTTTTGTTTGCCTTTTTGTTGGAGTTTTTCGGTAACACTTTCTGTGAAGCTCATGCTCATAATGAATTATAGCTCATTTATAATCATTCATAAGCAGGTTTACTGTTCTATAAATACATTTATAAAGACACATCAGGATCTACACTTCATTATAGTAACAGTTATAATTACATGTATATTTTTGTTATAATTACTTATAAGTGATGGTTTATAAACTCTTTCACTGCTCATAATGCATTAAACACTGATTTATAAGTTTTAATTACAGTCTTATGGTCCATGAATCTCTTTATAGCGATGCAGCATCATAAATACATTAAAGGAACCATAAGACTAATTAAAACGTATAAATATAATACATGCTTATAAATAATTATAAACGTGGCTATAATTCATTCATGAGCGTGGGCTTCATAGAAACTGCTACCAAAAATTCATTTGACTTTTTTTTTTATTGCCTTTTTGTTTGAATTTTTCTATTTAACTTTTTGTTTAACTTTTCAGTTTTTGTTTACTTCATAAAAGTGCTTGTGTACACGGTTAATGCCCCTGGCAGGACGGAGGCAGGTTGTTCCTCGGGTAATTGCGATGGGAACGGTGGTATCACGGCCACAGAGACGCGCACACACACTCCGAGCGTCAGCTTCCCTCATTAAGCTCTCCAGATGGACACACACACACACACACACACACACACACACCACCTGTTTCCTTCATGCGGCGTCTTTAGCAGCAGGCAGGTAGGGCGAGCGGGAGAGTCGGAGTGTGTACGTGATGCGCACGGAGACGTTATTTCACAGTTTTCCTCGCAGCGACGCTCACTACTCGTTTTACTTTTCGGGGATTAGTTTGAGCGCAGCGGTGTGGTGAGGAAATCACTCACTCGCACACTTCACTCATCCCGCACTCGTTCGCAAAGCTCAGGTTTTAGAGAGGATTACTTAAACTACCTAACCCCTCTCACACACACACACACACACACACTCTTACATAACCCCTACAAAGCACTGCATCTTTACTCTAACTGAATGTAAATGAATTAAAAAAAAAATTCTTATAAAATATTCTTAAAAAATAATTATAATTTGTGCCTGATTAAAGGAACACTGAGTGTACATAAGAGAAGTGTGTGTGTGTGTGTGTGTGTAATTAATGAACAGGTTTAATGAGTGTGTGTTCTTAAAAGCCCTGTTCTTATTTTTTGTTGCTGAACAAAGATTGGGATGGAAGGATGAATAGGTAGAGAAACAGACAAATGGACAGAGCAGCTAATTATTAATTAACATCAAACCGAACGTTTAAATCAGTGTTCTCTTCATACTGATTGATGCACAGTAAAAAAATCAGGAAGGAAAAAAAACTGAAAAACAGGAAGAAAGGATGTAAAAAAGAAAAAAACAGGAAAAATAAATCGCGAGGTTTATTTAATAAATAAATAAGAGAAATAAGTATCTAAAAGAAAGAAAGAAAGAAAGAAAGAAAATGATGAAGGATGAACAAAGGAAAGAAATTGAAGAAAGGACATAAAAAAGAAAAAGCAAGATGAAAGAAAGAATAAGAAATAAGTAAGAAGAGAAAAGACCTAAAAGGAAGAAAGAAAGGAACAAAGAAACAAAAAAGAAAAAAGAACAAAACAGGAAGAAAGAAAGAACACAGACAGAAAGAACAAAGAGAAAGACATGAAGAAAGAAAGAAAGAAAGAAGACATGTAAAGTAAAAAAAGAACAATGAGAAATAACATGAAAGAGTAAGAAAGGCATGAATAAGAAAGAAAAAAGGAAAGAGGAAAGAAATTGTGATGTGTGGTCTGAAAGAGATAGATAGATAGATAGATAGATAGATAGATAGATAGATAGATAGATAGATAGATAGATAGATAGATAGATAGATAGATTCTGCTCAGCAAACCGTCTTCAGTTCCTCGAGGTTGCCAGACTTTAGTTGTAAAATCCTCCGTAATTTTTCAGTGGGGTTCGAGTCAGGAGATTGTTTAGACCCTGCAAGGACCTTCTTGAGTTATTTTTAATCTTTTTATCTGTATCTTTGGACTTGTTGTCTTGTTGAAAAGTCCTTCACCCTAGATTCAATTTCTTAGCCGATGAGATTAAATTCTCCTCTGATATGTCACTCCATCCATGTTTCCTTCGTCATGCTGCAGTACTGTTGCAGCCCCATATCCTCATGCTCCCACCACCGTGCTTCTTTCTCCAAACAGCTGAATTATTGCCAAAGAGTTAAGAGTTCTCTTTTTGTTTTGTCTGATTGAAAGCGTTCAGATTTGTCTAAATGCGTTCACACACACACACACACACACACACACATCTGTGCTTGTTTTTTCAGCAGGAGCATTTAGCGTGAGGTGAAGGAGCAGAAAAGATTGCGATGCAGTTCATTGCTTATTCTTCTCTGTGTAGTTGTTCCTGCTGCTTTCAGGTCGTCCTGCACCTCATTTCCAGCCACCGCTGGCTCCTCTCTTACCCTCTTCAGCGTCAGTCTGAGAACGTGCTCCATGAACGTGAGCGTGCGCTTGTGCACAGCCGGTTGTGCTGACAGGGATGTTTAAAATCTTTGCTGTGGCTCTGTAGCGTTTTCCATTCGAGTGTTTTATAATGTTGTCCCTGAGAACTTAATAGAAATGAAACAAAATGTTGAGGGTCAGACTGTTATTGTGCAAGTGTCAGGGTCGTGACCTCTGAGCAGGGCTTAGTGGCTAGTACAGATATTAAACCGAGGATATATTAATCAACAAAAGGGCAGCAGACAGTTCAATTCCACGTACTGTTACAGTCCCACCTTTATCCACACACACACACACACACACACACACACACGTACGAGAAGTGTAGAATATTAAATAAATTCTCTTTATCCGATCGATCGCTCTCCTGTGTGTTTCCCCCCCGAGCCGAACTCACACTCACACACACACACGCGCACACACACACACACACACACACGCACGCACGCACTCACGCACCGGACGTTTACGAGAAGTTTTACCCTGAAAGTTGAAAGTAGTGTTATGTAACATTGGGGAGATAAGACACACACACACACACACAGATAACAGGTGATTGATTATATGAAGGTGAGCACATCTGAGTGGTTGCGAGTGATCAGGGAATAAAAAAAATAAAAACTGATTGCAGACTCGAGCTAGAGAGGAAAACTAGCTGAGAGGGGTGAGGCATGTAGTCGTAGCATTTAACATTTTTCATCTGTTGCTACGGCGATGTGAAAAATTACAAAGGTTTTCTGCATTTTCGAATAAAGCAGCAGTCAGAAGAAACGCAAATAAAATCCAGAATAAAGTGGATTCACTGAAGGGGAAAGGACGCGGGAAGGGGCGGAGCAGACGCTTTTATTTCTCTTCATGTTCACTTTCATGCCATACAGACTTTATTTATGTGAATTTTGACCTCTGAATTAACAAACCTCTCGATTTTGTGAGCCAATAGAAAACAAGAAGGCGGGACTGTGGTCTGTTTGCTTGGGAAAAAAATGGCGGCGCAGCTAATTATTAATTAACGTCAAGCCGAACCTTTAAATCAGCTTAATGTTTATCAGTGCATGTTAAAAAACTGAAAAAAACAGGAAGGAAGGAAGGACATAAAAAATAGAAAAAACTGGAAAGAAAGTGCAAGAAAGAAATAAGAGAAATAAATACCTGAAACAAAGAAAGAAAGAAAGAAAGAAAAATGAACAAAGCATATAAAAAAGAAAAAAGATGAAAGAAAGAACAAGAAAGAAGTAAGAAAAGTCTTTATTTATTTATTTACTTATAAGTAATATATTAATTATATTTATATATTATTTATATATATTTATATATATAAAATTATATATAAGAAAGAAAGAAAGAAAGGAAGAAAGAAGGCATGTAAAGTAAGAAAACCAATGAGAAATAACAGGAAAGACAACATGAATAAGAAAAAGAAAAGGAAAGAGGAAAGAAATCGTGATGTCTGAGATAGATAGATAGATGGATAGATAGATAGATAGATAGATAGATAGATAGATAGATAGATAGTTGTGTCAGCGCTCTTCTGACTCTCGTCCTGAAGCTCGCCGTCTCTCCTGCACGTGAGCCGTGTGATGTTCAGTCTGGTGATCAGACACGTGACCAGGAATCCAAACCATCACGCATCCTGAGGTTTGAAATGAGCTCACAGGAGACCCCGAGAGAGCTCGGTTCCTCTGAGGTTCCTCTGAGGTTCCTCTGCATTGTGGGTGATATTAATAAACCCCTGCGTGATCGCGGTCGAGTGGAGTCGGAGTTATCGCTCTGTGGCAGAGAGCTTTGTGCTGTAATGAAGTTAATGAAGTTAAAACATTAATAACTGCCATAATAAATTAATCATTAATCATTTACTCTTACAGGTGTGAACATGTGATGAATATAAAATATAAAACAAATGCTACTGCGACAATAAGTCATCATTTTAATAAACTTTGATATTAAATATTAATATTATTTTTTTTCTCTTCAACTGACATAAACAGGTTTTTTAATACCTGCCCTTCAGTCGTATTTATTTACACGCAGTCCTGAAGTGTCACTCAAGATTGCAGGTGATAAATTGATCTATGTGCATTGACCCCGCCCACTATTTTCATTAACCCCGCCCATTGTTTTTATTAACTCCACCCACCAGAGAAACACTTCAAATTACAAAACAAGCATGCAGAAAGAACAAGACGTGTTTTTGTGCTCAGGTGAAAAACACAGTCATCTGTAGGACCACTTAGGAAATCAGCTTGGACAGGGTGTGTGTGTGTGTGTGTGTGTGTGTGTGTGTTTATTTTGAATAATTTTCATATCCTCTCCTTTTTTTTTTTTGTTTAAATTTTTTCTGTCCCTTCCTTTCATGTTCCTTCTCTTCGTCTCATAGCAGTGGCTTTAATGGCCATAAAATTGTAGCATAACTATAACATATCGTTTTCTAATGATCCTTATTATGTCCAAAGTGAAGGGTTTAAATATATTTAAAAAATCACAGAGCGAGAGAGAGAGCGAGAGAGAGAGCGAGAGAGAGCGAGAGAGAGCGAGAGACAGCGAGAGAGTGAGACAGCGAGAGAGAGATAGAGAGTGAGAGAGAGAGAGTGAGAGAGAGAGCGAGAGAGAGTGAGAGCGAGAGATAGAGAGTGAGAGAGCGAGAGAGTGAGAGAGCGAGCGAGAGAGAGAGCGAGAGAGAGAGAGCGAGAGAGAGAGCGAGAGAGCGCTCGGGTGCTTTGCGGTCTGTGTCGGCATGGTAACAGGGATGTGTTGTGGGGAAATGAAGCGCTCGGTTCTGTTCAGCATGCGTCAGTTTCCAAGCAGACTTTCAGAGTGACTTTTATCGATCTGCTGCTGATTTACACAGTGTGTGTGTTTAACGTCACACACACACACACACTTCACACATGTTTACGTTCTTGCTGCACTGTACACTGTAGTGTGTACACGTGCTCCCGTGACCAGTGAGTATAAAAAATGTTGTTTTGTTTTTAATGAAGGAGGAGTAGGAATAGAAAATGCCCCACTTTTTATTAATTTATCATCAGATCTTTAAAAATGAAATTCAAGAAATTTGACAACAATCTCAACTATACAGCAAAATCAGCAGAATTATTTTTTTAAATAATAAAATAAAATTTAGAGATTTAATCCTGGACGTCTCGATCTGCAGATCTGATAAAGATTTACTGGCACGGAGATATCCATGCTCTCAAACACAACTGTGGAAAATTGTACTATTCATTTTTCTGTTTTACGCAAAAGCCCTGCTCGGACGGGATTAGTGCTCCACGTGGAGGTGTGTGACGGGATTAGTGCTCCACGTGGAGGTGTGTGACGGGATTAGTGCT
>CM075023.1:562018-578248 GCA_037576675.1 Pangasius sanitwongsei
TACCACTGTAACCAATCACATCACAGGCCCCGCCCCAATACCACTGTAACCAATCACATCACAGGCCCCGCCCCAATGCCACTGTAACTAATCACATCAGAGGCCCCGCCCCAATGCCACTGTAACCAATCACATCACAGGCCCCGCCCCAATGCCACTGTAACCAATCACATCACAGGCCCCGCCCCAATGTCAGTGTAAGGGGAATACACCCTGGATGGGTATGTTTTTGGGCAGTGGGAGGAAACCGGAGAACCCGGAGGAACCCTAAATGGGTCCCGAATCAGAAACTGATGATCAAAATCATTTCCACTTGTAGCTTTGAGTAAAAGTGACGGTGAAGGAGTTGTGTTTATAAAAACTCTATAGCACATGAAGGCAGCGTCACATTATAAATCTCATCAGAGTCCTCATGGAACTGGCCAATGGCAGAGCAGCTCCGGTGGGCGGGGCGTGGCTCCAGTTTAAAATGCCACCGCGCGCCTGTAGCTCGCTCGGTGGAAACGCAATCCAAGCGTTAAATGAGAAACGCGCACCGCTACTTGGGCGCGCGCGCCGCGTCCTGCGGTCCGTCAGGTACCTGATACACCGGCGCTCGAGCCTCAGAATGATTAACGACCTGCATTACTGTGCGGACGCTGCTGCTGCGCGCGTGGATCAGCTCGCGGATCAGTAAAAGTCCGTCTTTCCGTGTTGTTTGCTCCCGTTATTTCTCTTACCGGAGGCATGCAGGGGTGCGCTCCTCGCGCGCTCCTCTCTCTCACCTGCCTGGCAGCGTGCCTCCCGGGACACCGCGCGCTCGGCGTCTCCAACGGCTCCTCGCTGCACGAGCTGCTCGCGCTCGCGGAGGCCGGTTCGAACGGCTCGAGCCTGTACGCGCTGGACGACGGCGCGCTCGCGGACTGGCGCTCGCTGGCGGGACGGAAGCGCGAGGGCGCGGAGAGGGAGCACGCGGCGGTGCGGGCGCTGCTCATCTTCAGCTACTCGGTGATCATCGTCGTGTCGCTGTTCGGTAACGTGCTCGTGTGCCACGTGGTGATGAAAAACAAGCGCTCGCGCTCCGCCACAAGCCTCTTCATCGCCAACCTGGCCGTGGCGGACATCTTCATCACCCTGCTGAACACACCGTTCACCCTGGTACACACACACACACACACACACACACACAGGTGCAACTCATCAGTGAACATCTGGATCATAAATATGCATACATTCGATATGAATATGCAAATAGGACACTGCCATGGCAATAATAATAATAATAACAATAATAATAATAACAATAATAATAATAGCAGCATTTTATAAGCGCTTTTCAGGGAGCCCGTGGACACATACCTCACAGTAATAACAATAATAATAATAATAATAATAATAATAATAATAATAATAATAATAAAATTGAAGAATGAATAAGCAAGAGTACATGTTTATAAGGTAGTAAACAGATAAGAAAACTAAAAAGTAGAATAATGTGATTGTGAATGTGTGTAGGCGTGTGTGTTGGCGTGTGTGTGTGTGTGTGTGTGTGTGTGTAGGCGTGTTTGTTGGCGTGTGTGTGTGTGTGTGTGTGTGTGTAGGCGTGTGTGTGTGTGTGTGTGTGTGTGTGTAGGCGTGTGTGTGTGTGTGTGTGTGTGTATACGTGTGTGTGTGTATACGTGTGTGTGTGTGTGTGTGCATGTTTTTATACCAATTTTTTTTTTAATATAAAAAATTCAAAGAGCTGGAATGTATCCTTTTGGTTACTGAGGTTGAGGTTAGTGTTAGATTTAGGTTCTTCATAGCATTAGATATCCGCATTAATAACTGTGTCAAAGGAAATTTCTCACAAGGATAATAAGACAAATGTGTGTGTGTGTGTGTGTGTGTGTGTGTGTGTGTTCCGTAGGTGCGCTTTGTGAACAGTACGTGGGTTTTCGGCAGAGGGATGTGCCACATCAGCCGCTTTGTGCAGTATTGCTCTCTGCATGTGTCCACACTCACACTCACGGCCATCGCGCTGGACAGACGGCAGGTACACACACACACACACACACACACACATACACACACACACACACACACACTACAGTCACATCCATAGCAGAAACACTCAGAGAAGCTCTTCACACTAAAACTACATGACTCCCAAACTGAGCACAGTATTCTTACAGATGTATCAGTGCTTACGTGAGGAAAGTTGCTGGTATTCGAGTTACGCAGCTGATTAAGTGGATTTTCTGAGCTTCACATTCAGATTATTAAAGTCACCTGTGTTTAGTTCACACCTCTGAGGTTGCTGGATTTGTTTTTCAGTAGAAGCGACGGGTTTTTAACAGAGTCTAGTCCACCGTCTTTAAACTCAAACACTCACCTTTAAACCCCATATTATTAATTTATTAATACCTTTTAATATTTATGTATGTAACAGCGTCTAGTCCACTGTCTTTGAATCCGATAAAAATCAGGGATAGAAAATGCAAACTGAAGAAGGAAATGGAGTTTCTTTTCATCTGCTACGCAGGTCACATTAAGTAAGTGTTGTTTTTAATCAATAAAAATTCACTCCTCGAGATAAGCATTATATCTGATTAAGCTACTAAATCGAGGTAATGAAATTATAATGTGTTTGCGAGATGTATAATTTTAAAACACCTTTAATTCACTATGTTGATTTGTTGAATTACGAAATAACACCAGTGTTTGTGTTAACTCGATGCGCGCTCCTGTAAAGAAAACGTGTCCATGGTGTGAAGGATAATCTGACCCAGCGCTCATCTGCTACACTTACAGAGAAACTTTAGCTTCATTCATCATTTTATCCATAAAATATTCCCTCCTCCAGATAAGCCATGTCTCTGAGTAAGATCAGGATGCTTCTCTGTGTGGAAAAAAAAATTGTGCACTTTAAACGGATAATACTATTTAATAATTAAATATTATTATGCGCTGGACTTAATCCTGCTCTTCAGTCAAGAAAAATGCGCTTAAGTTCAAGATCAGAATCAAGTGTAACTGGGACACACCCTTATTTTAGACAAACTCCGCCCCCGCATGTGTAACTTCTGAATAGCGCTTAAGTCAGTAGTTCTGCATACTGATGTGTGTAATTTCAGTATTAGATTGTCACTGCACTGTGTGATTAACTCCACGTGATTACTTCCTGTACGCTTGTAGTGTTTTAATGACTCAATTTTAACACCAAGGTTTGGCACTAAACAGAAATGACAGATCAGTGACATCACTGAGCCAGAAACAGGAACACATTCCCGTTTTACTTCCCAAAATCTCCGCACCAAACTTTTCCCTCCTAGCTTGCGTCCGCGGCGTAGCGCCGTTCTCTTTTTCGGAAAATTTAAATCACAACTGCTTCGAGGCTACGCACAGGGATTACAATTAGCTTCTGAGTGACTAATTAAATGAAAAACTACTTTATGAATTATGATAATATAATAATAAATGATCATTTATTCTGTCATCTAAACAAATTAACATCAACAGGAACACAGCATGTGTGTGATTTTTAATGCTGCTAAGCCAGATGCAGAATAAGCGTGCTACATTCAGAACACAGACGACAGCCTTTAATTAATGATGTGATGATTCATCATTGTCCTCTTTGCACATTTTTCCTGGTTATCTTTATTTATTTGTTTATTTATTTATTTTTGCCTGCTATACATCACCACTTCCCTGAGAGGAGAATAAATAAAGTGTACAGCAATCGCAGTTACAGTTTACAGGTTACTTATCCAGCTGTGAGAATGACAATTACCCTGACTGTTCAAGGAAACAAGTAATAAAACACTATGTGTGTGTGCGTCTGTGTGTGTGTGCGTCTGTGTGTGTGTGCGTGTGTGTGTGTGTGTGTGCAGTTCTTGAAAAATAATCAGCAAATAATCACAGCAATTTGGCAACAATTAAAGAAAGACACATCAAACTTTTTATCCGTTTGTAGTTACATTCACATTAGTTTCTGTTCTCTCTTACGTTACAGCAGCTATAAACACTCATTCTCTCAGCAGCATCACTTTATTCTCTTTCTTCAAGTTAATAAGAAAAGAAAAAAACGCAGCTTATCAATTTTTTACCGAGAAACTGCAAAGCATGAAGATGTCAGAAAACTGAAATTTACATCTTTACCTCTGACTGTTACAAAGCGCTGACGCTGGAGACTCCTTCCATAATTGTTAAATAAACCTCTCCTTACAGATCAACGATTACACACGTTTTTAATCTGTTTATCAGTGGAGCGAGCGCTGCACACGTCCCGGTGAATGAGCTGTTACTATGGAAACGATAGCGTATTAACATAAACCTGTGAGTTTGTAGCTGCGCTGCTGTCAGAAACCCTTCAGGATGAGAAATAGTGTGTGTTCGAGCAGGAAACATGATGTGATGTGAGAGAATGTGATGAACGACAGATCGATACTCATTCAGAGTTGAAATGTGTTATTAGACCTCTGTAGTGTACAGTATGCTACTGTGAGAGAGAAAAGCTTCTACACATGAACACTTTTGTTCTCCAAACACAAACAGTTTACTTTTAGCTTTGAAGATGTAATTACATTCTGTAACGATTTTCCTCTACGGTTAAGAAAAGTTTCAGAAGACACGTGTTTATACGCTGCTGAGAGTGTACGTCATTTCTCTTTGTGCTCCACAATGGTGTCGATCTTTATTTTTGAGCCTGAAGCAATGCGCAGTCAGGCGCCGTCATTAAAATCTCGGCTATTACGATCGTTTCTGTACGATCTTTATTCTCTGAAGGCGTTAGATTTTTCACGAAATTGACATCAGAGCATTACGGTCATGAGTTTACAGTCTAAATATCTCCTGTGTGCTGTTTAGATCTGCGTACGCTGCAAAATATCGCATGAACATTGTTCTTCGTTATGTTTCCGGCTAAAAAAACATGTCCAAGAATGAAAGGAATACACTCTTCAGAGCTGAGTTAAAGGTGTGCAGTGAGGACGGCAGAATTCAGCATTTATTCAGAAGTTACGTGATTGTAACGCACATGGGGGCGGGGTTTGATAAAACAGAGGTGTGTCTCCATGACGAGCGATTCTGATTTTGTTCTTGATTTTTCTTGCATGATATCAGCTCAAACATGTCACGCTGAAATTTATATTTTGGCTGTAAACTCACTCAAACACACTATTTGACACCATAATTAAAATACATAAATATTAAAATGTATTAATTCATTAATTAATAATATCGGGTTTTAAGGTAAGTGTTTGAGTTTAAAGGCGGTGGTCTAGACGTTGTGAAAAACCCCGTCGCTTCTTCTGAAGAAAAGTCTGGCAACCTCCGAGGCGTGAACTGCACACAGGTAATAAGCTGAATGGCGTGCATAACCTGACTCTGAATACAAGGAACTTTCCACACTCTGTGTGTGTGTGTGTGTGTGTGTGTGTGTGTGTGTAGGTGATCCTGTATCCTCTGAAGCCGAGGATGTGCACCGGTCAGGGTGCTGTGTGTATCGTCTTCATTTGGCTCATGGCGAGTTGTTTCTCACTGCCACACGCCATCTTCCAGAAACTCTTCACCTTTGTCTACAGGTGTGTCTGTCTCTCTGTCTCTCTCTTTCTGTCTGTCTATCTTTCTCTCTCTTTCTGTCTATTTGTCTGTCTCTCTCTCTCTCTCTCGATTCAATTCAGTAAGCTTTATTGACATGAACGTATACATGTACAGAATTGCCAAAGCATTACACGAACGAGAAGAACTGTTATTAACAAACAAATTAGTTATAACATGGAGAATAGAAGTTAAGCATTAACTGACTGATTGATTGATTAATAATGATAATCTAATTTATCATGATAATCTAATTAATAATAATAATAATAATAATAATAATAATAATCCCTCTCTGTCCTTTTCATCTCTCTCTCTCTCTCTCGCTCTCTCTCTTTTATTGTAGTTTCAACTTTTTAAATGATTTTTTTCTTTTCTATAATTCAGTAGTTTCAGTTTTTACTCGTATAAACTATATACTGAAGGGAACGCTGCTGTTTTGTATCTATTATGTCTAAAGAATAATTTATGACCACGCATTGTGTTTTATAAAACATCAGTAATTAGGTAAAATGTGTTTCATGTGTTATTAATGTGTTATTAATGTGTTATTAATGTGTTATTAATGTGTTATTAATGTATTATTAACATGTTATTGATGATCCACAGGGGGGAAAAAGTGTAGCACTGAGTTTGAATGTGAGACAGAAACACAAGACGTTTGTGATTTATTTCAGGGAAGTGAATATTACTACAAAGACCACGGTGCTGCTGAATCCTGCACTCTGATTGGTCAGAAGGTGTTGATTAATTCTCTATAACAGCAGCTCTGACAGTAGCGCAGGTTTATATTAATGCGCTCGTTCTAATACGTTATTGTTTCCATAGTAACAGCTCGTTCACAGGGACGTGTACAGCGGACGCTCCACTGATAATAAACAGATTAAAAATGTATGTAATGGTTGATGTGGTGAAGTTTTCTGTAAGGAGATGTTTATGTAACATTTATGGAAGGAGTCTCCAGTGTCAGCGCTTTGTAACAGTCAGAGGTGAAGCTGTAACTTCAAGTTTTCCGACGTCTTCAGGACAGACGAGTTTACGCTTCTTTGCGGTTTCTCAGTAACATGAGGAACAAGCTGCGATTTTAGAGAGAATAAAGAGAGGCTGGTGAGGGAACGAGTGTTTATAGCTGCTATAACGTAAGTGAGAACAGGAAGTAACTTGTTCCACCAATGTTCCATAACGTTAAACTATGTAACTATGAACAGATAAAAAGTATGACATCTTGTTCATTAATAAATTAAAGATTGTAATTGTTGGCAAATTGGTGTGGTATAAGAGGAATAAAACACTTCAGGACATTTCATCACACCACTCTGTCGTGGATTAGTTCGGATGTTATTCCTTATGTAGTATTTTATTTTGGTTTATAAAGATGAATTTTGTATGTGATGTGGCATGTGTGTGTGTGTGTGCGTGTGTGTGTGTGTGTGCGTGTGTGTGTGTGTTGAAGCTTGTGATGGAGTGTATAAAGTGCACTGTGTAAACTGTGTAAACGTCCATCACTGCAGTGAATATGAGAGATTTTGGTGAGGCGAGGGGTCTGATTATCGCTGAGAGGAATTTCAGAAGCTCCAAGCTTTTATTATTTCAGAGCTTTTATTTTAACTGAATGTGTCTGAAATTAAAAACATCCTGTTTCAGAGCTGCTGCTGTGTGACAGGCGATAATTTAACTTCACAAAAACTGCTTCACACTAAAGCATTCAGGAAACGTCTCTCTCTCTCTCTCTCTCTCTGTCTTTCTCTTTACCTGTCTGTTGCTCTTTCTCTCTCTCTCTCCCTTTCTCTCTCTTTCTCTCTCTCTCTCTCCTTGTCTCTCTCTCTGTTAATCTGTCTCTGACTGTCACTTTCTCTGTCTCTCTTTATCTTTATATCTTTTTGTATCTCTCTATCAGTCTCTCTCTCTCTCTTTCTGTATATCAGTCTCACTGTCGTTGTCTGTCTGTCTGTCTCTCCTCTCTCTCTCTCTCTCTCTCTTAATGGTCTATTTGTATAACCTCACAGTGTCTTATGAACATGCGTATATTAACTAATTAGAATTAAGGATATTCAGAACAAGATTTGTCTGAGAAGCTTTTAAGACAAAACTCATTAAAAGTATGCGGAAGTAAACTGATTAAGAACTCATTATGATGAAAAGCATTAAGACAGCTTGCTGTGTGTGTGTGTGTGTGTGCGCATGCGTGTGTGTACGTGTGTGTGTGCGCATATCTGTGTGTGTGTGCGTGTGTCTGCGTGTGTGTTTCTTTTCCTGCCGTCTGCGTCTCCGTTATTTGTTTCACATCTGTATTGCCAAAGCTCAGGTTAGAGACTGTTAATGAATTCATTAATATTAATGAATGTAAATGAATATTGATGAACAACTAAATGAGGTTCTGAAGTTAAACTCCAACATGAAGACTAAACATCTCAAGGAGATCAATCTAATGAAAGGGGTTAAGGCTAAGTGTGCTCTCTCTCTCTCTCTCTCTCTCTCTCTCTCTCTCTCTCTCTGTTTTAATATTTAATTGTTGGAAAAATCAGCGCTCATTAAACATCGTGTCAGTATTAACTCAGAGACATTAGAGAATTGAGGATGAGGTGGAGGTGAAGAGATGAAGAGGTGAAGAGGTGATGTGTGCAGTCTTTAACCACACGGAGGCGCTGTACGTGTTTCACTCCCCATTACGCTCACGTCTATACGCTACCATTACACGATCGTTGCTATGGTTACATCTCACTTGTCTTTATATCCCTGGTCTTGTCACTTCCACAGATTTGTACACAGTGTGTCATTAAATATTTGTGTAACACTGATGTGCAAACAAAGGCTCAGCCTAACACTGTTATTTACACTCGTTGTCGTGGTTACAGTAGATCAGGCACGAACTTGTGATTGAAGTGTAACTAGATTTTTGGATCGGATTTACTTCAGAGACGTCCTGATATTACAACTCGCACCTGCCAGCCAATCAGAAATGAGGGTTTGTTTGTTTGTTTGTTTGTTTGTTTCATGGTCTCGATATAAAGGACAATAAAATAGGAACAGGTTCATTACTGCAGCACTAAAATCTTTAAGATCAGAGGATTTAAGACTAAACTCCATCTTTTGCATCTCTCTCTCTCTCTCTCTCTCGCTCTCTCGCTCTCTCTCTCTCTCTCAGTTTCAGTTTTCATGTGCTTTATTGGCAAGACGAATAATTCTACATTTGTATTGCCAAAGCAAGTATAAAGGAAGGGTGTATAATAATAAAATAAAAAGACAAAATAAAATACTAATAGATTAAAATAAACAAAAAAAGTGCAAACAGTGAACATAAATTAAGGACAATATAAAGGCACTATATACAGAATAATTAAAAAATACTCTCTCTCTCTCTCTCTCTCTCTCTCTCTCTCTCTCTCTCTCTGTGTCCTTCTCCTATCTCTCTCTTCTCTCTCTCTCTCTGTGTCCTTTGCTGCATCTGTTCTGTCTTTCATTGTCGTCTTTCTCTCTCTATCTCTCTCAACTGTTTTCCACCTGTTTCATTCTCACTCCTCTCTCCTCTCTTTCACTCTCACTCACCATCTTTCTCTCACTTCCTGTCTCTCTCTCTGTCCCACTGTCTGCCTCTGTCGCGCTCTATCTCACGTTCTCTATATCCGTCTCACACTCTCTCTCCTGCCATCTTCCTCTCTGACTCTATCTACGTGCTGCCCCGTTTTCTCTCTCTCTCTCTCTCTCAGCAGTAAACTCAGTTGTGTGTATGAACGGCACACTCTGATACTCTACTATTTCTTTTTTAAATTATCTGTTTTTTGTGTCTATTTTGCCACTCATTTTTCCCTAATGTAAGTGTACGCTGACATTCCCCTTATTTTCCATTTCAATTATTTCTTTTCTTCTATGTTGGTTTTTTTTTTCTTTTATATTATGAAGTGATGAGTCATTTTTGATTTGCGGTTAATCTAGAAATGTGATTGTACAGTACCAAAGAACGAGGTATTAAAATTCATATTCCTTTTGTGCCTCTCTCTCTCTCTCTCTCTCTCTCTCTCTGTCTCTCTCTCTCTGTGCCTCTCTCTCTCTCTCTGTGTCTCTCTCTCTCTCTCTGTGCCTCTCTCTCTCTCTCTCTCTCTGTGCCTCTCTCTCTCTCTCTCTGTGCCTCTCTCTCTCTCTCTGTGTGTCTCTCTCTCTCTGTGTCTCTCTCTCTCTCTCCCTGTCTCTCTTTCTCACTCTGTCTCTCTCTCTTTCTCTCTCTCCTCTCTGACTCTCTCTCTCTCTCTCTCTCTCTCTCTCTCTCTGTAGTAAGGACATTGTTCGCTCTCTGTGTGTGCCGGATTTTCCCGACCCGTCTGAACTGTACCATCAGTACCTGGACTTGGCAACCTTCATCCTGCTGTACGTGTTGCCACTCCTCATCATCACGGCGGCGTACTCGGCCGTGGCGCGTCGTCTGTGGCGCCGTAACGCCATCGGTGACGTCACCAGCGAGCAGTACTTCCTCCAGCGCAGGAAGAGGAAGCGGACCATCAAGATGCTGGTGCTAGTGGTTCTGGTGTTCGCCGTGTGCTGGTTCCCGTTAAACTGCTACGTGGTTCTGCTGTCGAGTCACGCCATCCACTCCAACAACGCCGTGTACTTCAGCTTCCACTGGCTGGCCATGAGCTCCACCTGCTACAACCCCTTCATCTACTGCTGGCTCAACCAGAGCTTCAGGGCCGAGCTCACCTACCTACTGAGCATGTGCAGGAAAGGGCGAGCCAGGGGGCGGGGCAGCAGCGGGCGAGGGGAGGAGCCGGACGAGAGGCCTCCGCCGCTTAACGGCTGTCACAGAGCGGCCTGGCCGGAAAGCCACGCCTCCTCACAGCCGTCCGATCACAAAGAGAGCCACGCCCTCAGGACCACCTCTCTCGGCCAATCAGGGAAGACCGATATCCTGTCAGTGGAGCCGATTGTCACCGTCGGCTGATTACTTTAATTTAATAAGTTCGTTTATTGATTTGTTCGTTTGGTCTTTTTTGCCAGAAAAGAGAAAGGGCCACCAGTGCGATCGACCTTCATGACACACGCAAGAGCTCTGAATATTGAATAATTATATTTATGGAAAAAGCTCACAACAGTGTTTACAAAATAAAGAGTTTATAAAGTTTTATAACCTATGAACTTTATTAATATAAAAGTAAACAAGGACTTCATAACAAACTCATAAGCACTTTAATACTGGATGGTTTATGAGCAGCGTACAACAGTATTTATGAGATGAAACAATGTTTATTTTAATGTTAAAGGAAAATAATTTTGTATGGAAAAGCCGTGATTGACGCATAACGTCGGTGGGAATCTGTGGAAGCGGTGGAGAACTTCACAAATCTTTCCTTAAAAAAAAAAAAACTAACTAAAATTCCTGTGGGATTCATCTCTGTCAAAGTGTGTTTCAGCTGTAATTATTTCCTCTTCATTGCCCCGCCCCTCTTGTTTGACGGACAGCCCGTCTTTGCATCCGTACATGATGTGTTTGATGTATTGATTCATCATGTGATCGATGATGTCACTTCAGAAAGTGTATATATATTATATAGCATCCATAAAGTATGTTTTTTAAAAATATTTCTGTACGACTTTGTCCTCTTTTGTTGCGCCTGAGAATATGGAATTTGATAATCACAGCACTAATGAATCCTGCACTCTGATTGGTCAGAAGGTGTTGATTAGTTTTCTATAACAGCAGCTCTGACAGTAGCGCAGCTGTCAATCACAGGTTTATATTAATGCACTCGTTCGAATACGCTATCGTTTCTATAGTAACAGCTCAGTCACAGGGACGTGTACGTCAGAAGCTCTGTTAAATGTTACATTTATGGAAGGAGTCTCCAGTGTCAGCGCTTTGTAACAGTCTGTAAAGCTGTAACTTTAGTTTTCCGACGTCTTCAGGACAGAGGAGTTTGCGCTTCTTTGCGGTTTCTCAGTAACGTGACAAGCTGCGATTTTGATTGTTTATAGTGAAAGGAGAATTAACTTCTTTCGTGCATGTTCCGCACCATTAAATGTAACTATAAATGGATAAAAAGTATGACATGTCGTTCTTTAATAAATAAGAAATTGTAATCGTTGGCAAATTGCTGTGGTGTAAGAGGAATAAAACACTTGGGGACGTGCTGTTAGAGGAAAATAATCACTCAGTATTTATCATAAATGCACCACACGCTTACGCAATCTGTTTAAATAAATACACCAAAGAGGTTGATTTTCTCTTTGATTTTGTTGATTTTCTTTCACACTCGGTTCTCTCGAGTGTTTGAAGTCTATTTCGCCCAAAAAATACACCTTATAAAAGCTTATAAAGAGACATCGTTAAGCCCCAGAATCTGTTCTGTACCTCGTAGGAGTGATAAACGGTGTCCTTCAGTGCACTGTAAGGAAGTGATTATTCTCTTTATACAAAATTTTACATTTCAGAAAACTTTTTATAATGACACGCAGCCGTTTTCTCTCCCAGGCCTGCTTTTTTCCCCACATGTAGGTGACTGTCAGGTGAAATTGGTGCAGAAAGAATCCTTTAACAACTTCAGTTTGTTCTGAAGAGCAGAAGAACTCCATTAAACTTCATTTCTCTGATCCCAGTTCAATGCTAAAAGGTTTTTAAAAGTCTTTCATCGACGAAAGACGTTCAGTAAGAACATTTCCTCATATCTGATCCTCCATCACGTCGATGTTATCGCCGTCACACTGTCGGAAATTACACCTCATTTAAATTCACTTCCACTAAGAACATCGCGGATGGCTCTGTCTCAATCGGAACGGTGTGAGCGTTTGTAATTTTAAAAAAATCAATCGCTAATATGAGTCTGTTATTATTCAGTGGCATATAAACTCGCTGTAGGTCACGTCACCCCTTTCAGGCTTCAACAGATTACTTAAATCAGCAGTCTGAAACACAATAGAGCTTCTCTTTACTCATACACACACACACACACACACACAGACACACACAGGATATAGTTGTGTCTGTGCTAACAACAGCTCGCTACAAATAATGGTCAGCAATCTTCAGCCGGTTGTTATTTAATTTTTTGTTTATTTTTTTATTTATTGTTGCTCTGATGACCCTCTGATTGTGTGTTTGTGTGTGTGATTGCTTCAGAATGTTCCTGCTGCTCTGACCTGCGTGTTAATGCACTACTGAGGTCCGTCGGTGATGCACTACCTCGATCCTGTGCTCAGAAACGTCGTCACGAATCTTCAGACCTGCACTTTGAAGGCGAAATCTGCACCGAATGAAAGCAGTAATGTGAAAGCCAGTAAAAACCACGGTAAAGCTAAAGCCCCTGAGACGTTATTACACCCTGATAAAAGTGTGTGTGTGGGTGATGCTGACACGTGGCTTCCTGCTTTTATGTTGCTATATAAAGTTGTTTCATAGGTTTTTTAAATATATAAATAAAAATATAAATCCACACACACTTGAGTTGCTGATTGTGCCGAGTACACACTGCATTTTTAGAACTATTTTGTGTTTTATAAAGCGGTTTATTTAAAAACAGTGCTGCGTGCTGCGTGATGCTAAACTGGTAGCTGTAAACTTCACTTACATTAGCATTAAAGCTTTTCAAGCAAGAGACAAAAACCCTGCTTGCTTTTTACTTTTCAACACACAACTACGGGATTTTGTAACTAAGCTAACATTAGCCAGCTAACACACACTGAAATACTGAGTTTTAACCAACTTATTCCAAAATTGTAAGAAGAATTATGTAATAACAGCAAATCTTTACAAAGTGCCACACAATTTTCACAAACAAGCACGATCTACTCTAAATATTAAGTAGCTAACTGAATGCCAACTTAGCCAGCACTAACTGACAATAAGATAAGATAAGATAAGATAAGATAAGATAAGATAAGATAAGATAAGATAATCCTTTATTCATCCCCAATGGGGAAATTTGCATTGTTACAGCAGCAAAGGATAGGAGACATAATACTTATAATAGTAATTATATACAATCTGAGTATAAAAGTATAAAAATATAAAAGAGGCACACCAAGAATGCACAAAAACACAAACACACAACAGTATTATATGTTGATGTTTTGAATATTAGTGAGTTATATGGTATCTAGCTATTGATAACTTGGTTATTTAGTAGTTAATACAAGTTAGCTAATAATAGCTACCATAGTCTCAGTCTGCGTTGAGTTCAGAGTCCGAGTGAAGTTCGAATTGAGATCAGAGTCCTACGCCTAAGGTCTGGGTCGAGTCCAGATTCCCAAGACAAAGGTTCTGAGTGCAGGGTACCAAGCTGCAGCGTCAGAGTTTAATTCACTGTCCAGAGCTGAGTCAGAATCAAGGCCAGAGTCCGAGTCGAGTCCACAGATCTGATCCTTGGAGTCCCGAGCCACAGTGTCCGAGTGAAGGGAACCAATCTGTAGAATCTGAGCCTGAGCCGAGTCCAAAGTACTGAACCATAGAGTCCAAGTCGAGTCCAGAGTCATGAATCTGAGAATCTGAGTCAATTCCAGAGTCTGTATTTGAGTCTAGAGTTGTGCTATCTATTAGTCGTATGTATTATGAGGCAATGTTTTTACAAGCAGCCGATCTCTTTTTATTTGTTAATTTCAATGTTTTTGTGTCCAAAGAAACCCAGACATCCTGCTGAAGTCATTATCCATTCTGAAATGGACGAATATTATCATCTAGTGCAAATTTTTTAGGATGTATTCAAGGAAATCAGATTTTCATAGTGATAATATTTATAATAATATTTTTCTGCAACCATCTCTGTGTCATCTAGAGCCAAGAGTACAACACCGAGTTGATTAAATTCCTGTGGCGTGCTCTAGGCTTGAAGGGTCTTCAATCTTATCCACGAGATTTCACTTGTTTATTTATTTTGAGTTAGACCCTAGTCTCCCATCAACTGTCAAGCGTGCCTCCAATCTGGCTGTAATGAAAGCCTGCAGCAGCACCAGCTCTTGGCGGATAAGAGTGAAGACCCCTGCTTTAGGCTGTGAATTAAACTTTACCTGTTATACACAGAAAGGGCAGTAAACAAATTAAAATTAATGCAAATTAAAGCTGATAAAAGTAATTGCATGTGTGGGCATGTGCACTCCTCTAGGCTCTGCACAACGGGTCAATCAGTATTTTCAGGATTATAGGAATAAGCTGCTTTAGAGAGAATAAGTAAACGTAACCTCCTACGCATATCAGTGATCACAAAAAAACGTAATTACGGTGCTAATACAAAGTGTAAGAGTAATTGTGTGTACAGGAGGAAACTGTGCTGGTGATTATTACGTTGTTACTATAGAAACGATAACGTATTAGAAGGAGAGCATTAATGTTTATATAAACCTGTGACTTGCACCTGCACTACTGTCAGAGCTGCTGTTCTAGAAAACTAATCAACACCTTCTGACCAATCAGAGTGCAGAATTCAGTATAGCTGTGGTGTAAAAATGAAACTATTATACACGCTGCTGAAGAGGGGAATTTGTGCAGTCTGAGGATCGTATATTCTAGAGGGGCTTATAGTTCGGTAAATATGGTAACACACACACACACTCACTCACACACACACACACACACTGCGATGTGACAGTTTCCCTTCCAGTGACAAGACACACAAACATGCATTTCATTAACGTTGTGACAGCAAGAGGACGAGTGTGTGGCAGCGTGAATGCTGAAGGCTGACAAATTCAGAACATCCTGACAATAAAAGCTTTGATCACACACACACACACTAATGCACTAGCTCTGGCTTTTCATGCCAGACAGAATGATTCAGAAGAAAAGTATGCATCACTGTTAGCACTTAAGCATAGCTTGTGTGTGTGTGTGATCAATTCCACTTAAAAAGAAATTGTACCCTTGAATCAGTGCCTACAAACATCTGAAAAGATCTTAGTTCAATGTTAAAGCTCATTGTTAAAGCACCTGGCACGACCGGTTGATGCTCTGCTCTGAAAACTGAAACATCGTGTTACAGATATAATCGAATATGAATAGATAATTCAAAACGAACAGATAATGTGTTCTAAACCAAAACCAATACAGATCTGAGTAGGAAGAACACGACTTGGGTTATTTTTATACAGAAAGCTTGTCAGAAAGGTCCACAGGATTGAGACTAGAGGTGTGCATCGGGCCTGGGATCCTGCAAGATGCAACAAAAAAATCACACGAACGTGAATATTAAATATTGACATGAACGTTAACATGAACGTGCAGCACTGCGTGACACATTTACATTTACAGCATTCATTCATTCATTTATCCTTAGTAACTGCCTGGTCAGGGCCGCAGTGGTTTACTAGCTACTAGTTTGTTTATATTTTGAGAAATAGAACCAATTTTCGTTAGAAAATATCGCGGGTGAGTGTAAAGTCTCCCAGAGCCTTGAACTGCAGACTGTAAAGAGAATCATATAGCATGTTTTTTTTTTTTTTTTTTGATCAGATAGCATTCTGGATGATGTTAATGCTAGGTCTCCAACAAAAACCTCATACCTGATGGTAGGAACTGATTTATAAAGGGTCAGTCAATAACACTGTCTCTCAACATATTAATGAACCACATTGTTTAACCAAGTGTTATATTTTTTTTCATCTATATACTATAGATATACAGTCAGGTCTATAAATATTGGGACATCGACACAATTCTAACATTTTTGGCTCTATACACCACCACAATGGATT
>CM075023.1:593909-623526 GCA_037576675.1 Pangasius sanitwongsei
GGATTATTGTAATGCCTTACTGTCTGGATGTTCCAGTAGATGCACAAACAAGCTTCAGTTAGTCCAGAATGCAGCAGTCAGAGTCCTTACTGGAACCAGAAGATATGACCTCATCACCCCTATCTTATCCACACTGCATTGGCTCCCCATTAGATTTCACATTGATTATCAAATAATACTACTGACCCATAAAGCACTGAACGGTCTCACTCTGCAGTATCTGAGCAAACGTCTGGTTTTTTATGATCTGACTCGCCTACTTTGATCGAAAGCTGCAGGCTCTTTGTTGGTACCTTGAATAGTGAAGGCTACAGCAGAGTCTGGTTCCTCTCAAGGATTCTTCCTCATGTCTTCTCATGGAGTTTTTCCTCACCACTATTTCCTCTAGCTTTCTCATTAGGGATAAAGTTAATTGTATTGAATTGAACTGTATAATTTATTGAGTGTAATATATTGGCAACGAGAGGCTCAGAAATAAGAGGCTCAGATCTCAGCTGTGGAGAGTGATAGGATGAAACTAAGTGCACCCCCTTGTTAGTCTTCACCTCCCTAACACACACTGTGAATTTGGGGAAAATCTGAGAAGGTCAAATTTTTTTCTAAAAAAATGGTAAGGGCTTTGTGTTTTTTTAGGTGAAAAATTTGATGTTCTCAGATTTTACCCAAATTCACAAAGTGCGTTAGGGAGATGAAGACTAACAAGGGGGTGCACTTAGTTTCATCCTATCACTCTCCACAGCTGAGATCTGAGCCTCTCATGTCTGAGCCTCTCATACTCTGCTGTAATCTTCACTATTCAAGGTACCAAAAAAGAGCCTGCACCTTTTGATCGAAGTAGGCGTGGCACATCATAAAAGACCAGAAGTTCGCTCAGGTACTGTGGCGTCAATAGTAGTATTTTATAATCAATTTGAGATTTGATTGGGAGCCAATGCAGTGTGGATAAGATAGGGGTGATGAGGTCATATCTTCTGGTTCTAGTAAGGACTCTGGCTGCTGCATTCTGGACTAACTGAAGCTTGTTTATGCTCCTACTGGAACATCCAGACAGTAAGGCATTACAATAATCCAACCATGAACTAGTTTTCTGCATGGCGTAGTGACATCATAGTTTTATCTTAGCAATATTTCTGAGATGAAAGAAGGCTATCTGAGTAATATTATCTACAGGAGCTTCAAATGAAAGACTGGAGTCAATAATCACACCAAGATCTTTTACTGCTGCACATGATGTAACTGAAAGGCCATCCAGAGTTAATATAACGTAAGTGAGCTCCCACTCTGTACATGTACAGTTCCGACACACTAAAGCGCTCAGATCTCGGCTGTGGAGAGTGATAGGACGTAAATAAGTGCACCCCTGTGTTAGTCTTGACCTCCATAATGCACGGTGCGAATTTGAGTAAAATCTGAGAACGTCAAATTTTTCACCTAAAAAAACAGAAAGGCTAACCCCTTACCATTTTTTTAGAAAAAAATTTGACGTTCTCTGATTTTACTCAAATTTGCACCGTGCATTATGGAGGTCAAGACTAACACAGGGGTGCACTTATTTCCGTCCTATCACACTCCACAGCTGAGATCTGAGCTTCTCATTTCTAAGATATCACACTCAATAAAATGGGTCCTCTTCTGCTCTTCCTCAGAACTAAGTGCACCCCTGTGTTAATCTTCATCTCCCTAACGCATGCTGTGATTTTGGCAAAAATCAGAGAACGTTGAATTTTTCACCTAAAAAAGAGGTAAGGGCTTAGCCTTTGTGTTTTTTTGGGCAAAAAATTCAGCGTTCTCAGATTTTCCCCAAATTCACAGCGTGCGTTAGGGAGGTCAGGACTATCACGATCCAGAGCTGAGATCTGATCCTCTCATTTCCAATATATTACATTTGTAAGAGGTATTACATTTGTAATATACTGGAACAAACTTGTTTCACAGAACATTAAATGTAACCATAAACGGATAAAAAGTATGACGGGTTGCAATAGAACACAAACACACACAGACACACACACACAGAGCAGTAACTTTCCTTCACCACAAGGAGGCGCTACAACACCTTAAATTTCACTCTGATCCACTTTATTCCCCCAGCCTGAGGTTCATCACATCACAGAGGTGTTTAAAGCAAGTAAGAGGGAGAGAAGAGAGGTAAAGGAGGGAGGGAGAGAGAGAGAGCGAGAGAGAGAGAGAAAAGAGACACACACAGAGATACAGAGAGTAAGTGAGAGTGAGTGAGAGAGAGAGAAAGAGAGAGAGAGAGGTAGATCGGTGATGAGTGAGGCGAGGCAGGTGCTTTTTTCTCCTCTCCTCTTCCCGGAGTGCTCATTTACATTTTCCTCCCCGGTTCCTCTTCGGTTCCTCTTTGGTTCCTCTCTGGTTCCTCCTCCTGGGTGAGAAGATGGGATCTCCAGCCGTTTCTCTCCTCCTCTCCTCCGCTCTGCTGCTCTCCCTCTCAGTGTCTCGTTCTCAGATGCACAATGACACGGAGCCTGTGGTTCTTGAGGGAAAATGCCTGGTGGTGTGCGACTCTAATCCGTCCTCAGACGGGGGTGTCACGTCCTCGTTTGGCATCTCGGTGCGAGCTCCAGGGGCGAAAGTGGCGTTCTCGGCCGTCAGGGGGACGAACCACGAACCGTCCGAGATGAGCAACAAGTCCATGACCATCTACTTCGACCAGGTTCCTGCTTTCACATGCTTACTTAACAGCAACTGCAGCTCTCAGGCGTACAGGCTGAGCGATACGATGTCGCGATACTGATATTACGATATATTTTTTAAAAAGTTACAACATTAATTCATATTCAGAAACTCATTAATGTTGCTTTTTATGTGTGCAATATGATGATATGTTAACGTTAACATGATGAAATGTCACTGTAAGTATTATTTAAATATCGCAAGTATCTAAGTCTCTAAACACAACTGTATTATTTAATTAAAAACGGCGGAATCATACATTACATTTTAAGAGTCTGACACTTCTGTAATTTTACAATATTTAGACATAAATCTGTAACTTTATATTTTTGAAAACTTTACATTTATTCAGTGGCATGTAACATTTATAGAATTCATTAATTAATTTTTAAAATAATATTAAATATAAAAATATTCTGCATAACCAGGTGTTGAATAATTGTTCAATCAATTAATCTATTTTATTTCATTAAAAACAGAATTTTAAAATGTTTTTATTTACTGTGTTTTAAATACTGGTTTTATACTGATATTATCAAACCTCAGAAACACAAAAAAATATTGTGATAAATTTTTTTTGCCACATTGATTGTCTATTTTTCTCCACTGAATATCATCATACTAATTAGGATTGTCATAATTTAAAAATGCAAATATTAATGAATATATAATGAATATTAATGAGTGTATAATGTTATAGTGGCACAGGGAAAGTGTGTTTATATCATAAAAACAGAATTACTTTGGTTAGAAGTCATAATTTCGAGAAACTTCAAATTATTTTAAGACAATAAAGCATAAATTCGATAAACTTGGTAAATTATATACTAAATTCATCTATTTGCGTGAACCCGACCCACAATTTTACACTTTAAAGACAGTAGAAACATCCCAAATAATTACATATTCATAAAGAAAAACAGACTAAATAGTGGTTTCTGACACGGACACACTGTAAACATGGACAAAGAGACTTCACAAAGCTAAACACTGCAGTGGCAGCCATCTTGAACCCAGAATCACTCAACTTGAATTGTATTTACATCTTTAAATGCATACTTATTAAAATTATTAAATTACAGTTGTCATTTTTGCCAAGTGAGTGGTGATTTTAGTGTTTTCCACAATGCTAATCAGGTGTCCTAAGCTTTCTTTGCTTGTTAGCTTCAAGTAGTCAATCAATTTGGTGTTTGTGTTTGCACTCTAGCTACAAGGCTAATGTAGTAAACAAGCAATGGAAGCTTATGATCATCAGTTAGCATCATTTCAGCTGTATGACACGCTCGCCTAAACTAAATATTTATCTTGACAAAAAGTACAAAACCAAACGTGGATTAGCCAAAAAAACGAGTCGAAGTAGATACAGAGATAAAAATTCCTGACTGTAGTAATATTGATGGATAATGAAATGTCTTTAACTTAATTTGTAGCTTGTTTAATATTCTTTTTTACCTTAAACGTCCTGTTAGATGTTTAACATCCGAACCCAGTCGTGCAGCTTCCTGTTTCAGCTTCTGTCCTGGAGGGATGATGTTCTCCTCTTGCAGGTTCTCGTCAACATCGGCCACCATTTTGACCTGAAGGCGAGTGTGTTCCAGGCACCGAGACGTGGCATCTACAGCTTCAGCTTTCACGTCGTTAAGGTCTACAACCGTCAGACCATCCAGGTGACACGCTGATGTCTTATCTTTAAAAACAATCTTTAAAAAAAAAAAAAAAACAGCTATGATTTTAATGTAGCAATCAAATCATGGAAACTGATTAGGATCATTAGGATTAGCACCAAGCAAACACACACACCCATTTATAAACATAAACATAAACAACAACAAACAGTTTTCTGTGAAAATAAAATAAATTTCAATCTGTACAGGCGGCCATTTTGAATCTGCAAGTGACAGCTCCACCCCTAGACCCACCCCAACCCTCACATTAACTTTTTTACAAACTGAATACAAGAATTGTAATGAATTTGTGTGTGAAACCATGCTGTCGTATCTTTAGGGCAAAAGTGGGACTTTCCATAAGTTTTGACCCCCCCAACATCCATTCATGGTATAAATCACCCTTAAATTCAGCATTGGATTTCCAAACCCTCACGTCTGTTTTGTTTTGTTTTTTTAACTCCAGGTGAACCTGATGCACAACGAGTACCCGGTCATATCAGCGTTCGCAGGAGATCAGGATGTGACTCGTGAAGCGGCGAGTAACGGAGTTCTTCTGCTTCTGGAGCGAGATGACCGACTCTACCTGAAACTGGAGAGAGGAAACCTTATGGGAGGATGGAAATATTCCACCTTCTCCGGATTTCTCGTCTTCCCGCTCTGATTTCCATGTCCTCCATGTCGGAATCCTGCTCCTTTAATCCCACTGTACTGCACATTAACAAGGCCTTCACGAATGTGTGCAGTACAAGTGGATTTAAGGAGCTCCAGGGTCTGAGTTAAAGGAAACATCCGGTGTTTTTCATTCTGATCTCTCTGCAGATTTCCATTCGTGATTGATAGTCGCGTAATTTAAACATTTATTCAGTAATGTAGCTTAACATCTGCCCTTAGACTTCCAGAATTCTCTTCTCAGTGATGGAGATTAGAGTGGAAAACGCTGGAGACATCTGAAACAGCTTCGGCTGGAGAACTTCCTAATGTCCTTGAAGAACCTGGTGATCATCAAAATTTTAATGATGGAGTGATGATCAGGTTTAAAACCAAACTCTTTAGGAAGAATAAGGACTGAAGAGCATGAGGACATTTTCCTAAAGGTCTTGTGTCATGTTGTTTTATCAAAAATACAGCTTGTATGTATCAACTTTTAAATTCTCTCTGATTCAGGATTTAGGATTTTATAGCCTGAGGAACCGAAAAACCGAGTGTAAAGTGTCGTTAAAAGGCTTGTGTATAAACCAAACGCAATCTAGGCATGAGTTTTTGATTATTTTTGTACTGAAAAGCACGGATTCTGTCGTGATTTGTTCATAGCTTCAGGTGTTTCGTCCAGTAGTTGTCTTTTAATTATTATTGCTATTAATCCACTATCGCAATATCCACTCTATGCGATTTTAAATAAACGTGAATGTAAATAGCCAATGATCATCATGCCATAAACACGTAACACAGAGAATGTAAACACGACCCGTTCGGTCAGCTTTATTTCTCAGTAAACAAAACCACAAATGCAACATGGCTTATATTTGTTTTCTTTATATTTGAATTTTTTTATTTATAGACCATTTAGAGAATAAAACTTCACTCGATCATCTCTTTCCATGTGCAGAATGATCTGTCTCAGAATAACAGGACTAAACTAGTACATTTGAATACTAGGGCGTATATGAGCTACAAATAATCATAAATGAGGGGATTGGAATGAAAACAAGTTGCCAGTTTATCAGATCCACTCAGCATTGGCTAGCCAAACTCACTAAAATGCTAGCTCATGTTATGCTAATTATACTGTGTAATCCAGTAAACAGGTTCACGATGTTATGCTAACTGTTATATCAGTGAATTCATTAGCAAGATAGCTAGTTAACTTTAATTGAGCTCCTTCATTCTAAGTTTGCTAGCAAGCTAGTTAGCATGTTAATGGTAATGTTAAAGGCTTAATGGATGTAGTGTAAAGGTTTAAAGTTTTTTGAGTCTCAAAAGTCTGTTTGAGTATCTTGTGTTAAACGTGGCTCAGAGCCTGAGCTCCATCACCCTCTCACTCCTGACCTTTATTTTTTACCTACAGTTGATTAAAAGGGAGTTAAAAAGACAAACATAACTAAACAATGCTCTGATCTTTAGGGGAAAAGACACACATTTTACACAAATCCCTCAAAATGCTAAGAGAAATTAGCTCAACATTACTAAAAACAAACAAAAAAACAACAAAGATATTAGCTAAATGTAGTGTTGCTGCTTGTATTCATTTTGTCATCAGTCATCTTTTAGCTTTATAAGCCTCTTATGTATTATTAGTTTTATTTGTAGTAGTGGTACTGAGTGACGCACAGTAGTTTCTCAAAATGGTGGAAACACAGAGATTTACTTAGCAGCTGATGCTAAGTGTAAACACAGTGTAATTTTAGCTGTACAGAGTCTTTTTTTTCAGTTATTTACCAACACATCTGAGGTAAATGTTGATGTTCCAGATCAGTTTGTCTGATTTGTACAGTCTCTAACTTTTTACATTGTCTTTAAATAAAGACTGCTAGCTAAATCATTTGCCTCAGTACTCGGCTAGCTTGGCTTCCCTGTTGCCTGGTTGCCTAGCAACAGTGCTGTCTTGACTTTGCTTACTTGAAGCAGCATTTTTGTGTGGATATTATAAATCCATAGATATTTATTGTTTAGCAGAACAATAAAATAAGTCCATTATATTTAATTTTGTTTCTGTGATTTTATTGTCTATATAAAGTTTACCAGATAACTAGCATTTTTCAGAAATTTGCTTCATGTATATACTTAAAATATTAAACCCTGGATTACAGAAGTGAAACCTTCCAATCTGCGTGAAAACTGGAGAAACGGAGGGATATTTATATTCCCTGTGTGATGGCGTCACGCTCTGATTACGCAGGTCTTGCGTCTTGCATTCCAATTGCGATGTTTTTTCCTATTTCACTCATTTATTTGGTAGATGACAGAAGTGCTGCGGTTTGCTCAGTGTGAAGTCGAGCAAGCGTGTGAGTCACGAAGATAATCAGGATCAGTCCTGGGACGTGAAGTGGAACTGATGTGTTCAGAAAACGACAAATCCCTAATGGCATCCTGTTTCTTATATACGCTCACTACGTAGAGAGCAACATAACGGCGGCGGCGTCTCTACACGGTGTTTGAACCCAATTAGAGATTCAGACACATAAAAAGCCAAAATGTTTAAGCAGAAAGTAGATCTTAAACAATTCATTTGTAAATAGACTAGACAGACTACATAAGCATTATGAAAACTGAAAAAGTGGTTCTGAAAGTTTTTAGCACAGACAACAGCAACGGAAAAACAGAAGCAGATGGAAATCGCCATGTTTCTATTATTTTGTCCGTGCTCTTTTTGTTTTAAATCTCTGACATCATGAATTTCTCAGAATCCGTGCACCAACTGCCAAGAAAAAGGAAATCCAGTTTGACTAAACAAACTCATAAATCCAACTCTAATCAGTTTTTAAACCGTGTATGAAAGTGGATTGAAAGCATTTCATAAAAGTCAGATCTGATGCTTTTTTTTCCATTTCAGACTGCAGAAAATCTTTCCTGCTCAAATCAGATATTCCAAAAGAGTGTTAAATCTTTTACCTTATGTCTGGACTCAAATCAGCCCAAACCAGAAATAAACCAGATTCACTCTGTGGTGTGTGAATGGAGCCTGAATGCATGTGGTTCAAATCTTATCAGGATCCAATCCAAGTACAAAATGCATCAAAGTACAGTATGTAGCTGTAATCAGATTTTTTCAGTAAAGATTTTCTCCACATGGTTTCAGATCAGAATTCAGAACTGTTCAGTCCAAAAGAATTCAGACTTTTGGGGTCAAAATGGATTTCATGGGTGTTAATCGCCTGAATTTCTAATTTGTGCCCTCCTGCCATTAAAAAAAGCTGTGCTGTTACTACGACACACCAAAGTGGAGCACATTGACTACAGTGTAAACAGACAAATCTGATTCGGTTATTTCTAATTAGAGTTTAAACACAGCTAATACATCTCAGACCTGCTGAAGTGATTCGGATTTAATATGTTTGAAAATCGTACTGGATTTTTTCCTGCATGTTTAATAACCCAGTTAATCCTGATGCGGTTATAATACGAATTGAATCTTAAGACGCGTGAAACGAGTCTGTGTTTCGCACCAGGCTGTGAACCATTACTGATGGTTTCGAATAATGGAATTAAATGATATGATATAAGTTTATTTCTATTTCTGATGTAATTGCTGAAAAGGAGAGTCGAGTGGAGAGTTTGTCTCTATCTCTCTCCATGCTGGTGGATCTCACTGTGCTATTGGATGGTGTGTGTGTGTGTGTGTGTGTGAGCACCTGCATGCCCACAGTCCTCTTATTCCTGTCATATGGCTGATAGCGGTGTCTCCTCTCCTCTCCGGTGTGACTCCGTCTGGGTTCCTTTTGATGTCTTTCCCCCGTGTAGGAACCACGCTGGGAGAGCAGAACTGACCCAATCTGTGACTCCTACACACACACTATACACAGCATCGGATCGGGCTTGGGGCCCTGGATGCTCACGCTGAGATGACCTTTCCGAGAGAAAGAGACAGCATGCTCTCCAGAAAAAAAAACACGGGGCATTTAGCTCCCGCAGGACGCCTGCTGCTTCCTGTTCGCTCGTTGTTGCAGCGGTTTAGCAGGAAAGCAGGAGCTCGGCTCTCCTGTGCACTTTACTTAAGAGATTAACACAAACAATGAGCAGCAGGTTTGCATCTGTACCACTAAAGAGAGACTTTAATCACCTGCAGCTACATCGCTGAAACTAAACACAGAGGGAACACAAGATCTGGGAGGCGTCCAAAATTAAATTACAAACATTTATCATGTCTTAAAGCATGCCAGATAATCTGTTTACATTCAAAATAGTCCATTTATCCCTTAATATCCTAATTACACAGAGAAAAAGGGGATTAAATTAAATTTGATTATTTTAATCATAAACTTATTTAAACATACAGCATAAACACTACTCTGTTAACTTCTATGGCTTGACATTAATAATATACCGTATTTATTAATTCCAAAAATTCATACTTAATGTTAGCTATCTTGCCTCTACTGCTTGAGCTGCTATGTTAATGTTAGCTAGCTAATGTTAGCTAGATATCTGGCTAATGTTGCTAAACTGTTCTACTGTATTATTAAATACATGCTAATCAGTACATCACATCACAGAAGGTTAAACCAAAAAAGGCTAGCAGTCGCATCTGTTTTAACCAATTACTGTTCAAGAAATTAAATTTCATTTCAGTTGTCACATGATCTCACTTTTACCAAACAGCCAATCAGAATCAAGTATTTAGCCTGTACAAGGCGAACAACAAGCTCAGGGTGTATAATCAGCAGCTCCGGAAAACAAACCGTCTCACTTTTTCTCAGTTTTAACTCTTGATATCATCATGGCTTTCATTATGTTTGCAAATTGATGTCACATCTCACACACACACGCTCAGAGGGATCGTAATTAGGTCGTAATGAGCTGTTTGGTTCATTTGCGCCTCTCAAACACCTGGATTCCCTCCATCAATCTGCTTTACACACACAGGACACGTTAATTCAGTCAAGAAGCGACAGCGTGGCTGCGCCAACGCCTCGAACATCCCTCACGCTCACGGCGTTTATGTGAGCAAATCAGGAACTGGTCTAATAGTAAATTATTTCATCCTTTATGGCATTTTATCATTTATAAATAACACTAGGGGGAAAAAATCACTTTTAAAAAAGGCATCATTTACTGAACAATAACTCTGATTGATATATAATCCTTTTAACCATTGATATTTGTCATGTTAGCACCATTTGTAAGCGTGTGATTGGTGCACAAAAATGTTAGAATGTATTTGTCGTCTCAGAAGAGTTAATATGACCGAAGAGAAGCCTGTAGACTGTAAAATGGAGCAGTCCGAGTACAGAGCCCTGAGGGACGCCTATGTGGTAAAGGAGATGTGTGTGTGTTCATGGTAATGAAGTTTTGTCCATCAGAGAGATCCGAGGTGATTGAAGAGAGAGCTGGACTGCAGTCGAACACAAACGCTTTCTCAGGCCCCGTCCGCACTTATATAAATATTTTTTGAGAATATCGTTCGAAAACATCGACAATGCAAAAAGCGATTTTAAAAACCATTCACACCAGCACTACAGCCCAGTAGGAGGCAATATTGTGTCATAAACTGCTACGTCAAGAGCTGCGTATTGAGGAGGAAAGAAGCTGAAAGTTTGGTCGGGTTCAAGGTTCAAGGTCTTATTCGAAATTTCTGCTCTCGGTGTGGCTTGTAGAGCCGAAGCGGTGAATTCAGGAGCAGTAAAGTGTGGATCATATTCTGGTGCCTCCTCAAAGAGAAATTAAATTAAACACGTTACCAGATAAGAAATTACTGAGTGCAAAGTAACATCCTGGTCAACTTTTGTGACCTGATCAACGGAGTAACATACGCAAAAACACACGCAACAACTCACACAAACAGGCATGCGGAGGCTGAGCGTTTTCAAAAATTTAGGTTTTTCCTGTTTACATGAAATTCACGAATGCTTAAGTTTTTTCACCTTTAAGGGTGTTTTCAAGAAGCTTAATTTACTCCAAAATGCTGGACAAAAAACAGAGGAAAAAAATGTTTAAAAAAGAATATCAGTACACATGAGGACTGCAGTCATAACGACTCACAATGTCCTCGTAAAAGCCGTCTCTGTGCTTTAGATGTGCTCGAGCCTGAGAGGTGACCACGCTTTCCAGTCGAAGAGTCGAAGTTTGGGAACTGCTGATCTTATTTATGCAAAACGTCAAAAGTAGCCAAACTGGAGACCTGGCAACCCCTCACTCATTCACTCACTCACTTCACAGCAAGAGTAAGAGGTGAAAATATAAAATATAATTCAATTAAAAAAAGAAACAAAATGAGCAAAATAATATATGTACTATACACAGTATATTTTATGTGTGTGTTCATTGATTAATGAATCTTTCTTCGTTGTCTCAGGATGTAATTACACTTTACAGCCTCTAAAGCAGGACGTTTATATTCTCTATAACAGCAGCTCTGACAGTAGCGCAGGTTTATATTAATGCGCTCGCTCTGATACGTTATCGTTTCTATAGTAACGGCTCATTCACAGGGACGTGTACAGCAGATGATCCACTGATAATAAAAGGATTTTAAAAATGTTGATGTCAATTTTTCTTGAAGTTTAGTTAACATTTATGGAAGGAGTCTCCAGTTTCAGAGGTAAAGCTGTAAGTTTTCCGTCATCTTCAGGACAGAGTTTTTTTTTTTATTTATTAACTTTAAGAGAGAGAATAAAGAGCGGCTGGTGAGGGAACGACTGTTTATAGCTGCTATAACATAAGTGACAACAGGAACTAACTCGTTTCGCAAACATTAAATGTAACTATAAACTGAAAAAGGTTGAATGTGTTGTTCTTTAATAAATACAAAAATACTAATCATTGGCAAATTGCTGTTGTAGAAGAGAACTGAAACATTAGGTGGCGTGCTGTTAGAGGAAAATAATCAACATTCGTACTGTACTTGTAGCTCCAGCGCAGAAGTAAAACACGCCGACGCCGACGTTTAGGACTGAGAGACGTTACTGAGAGCGCTGTACTGTATTTATCAGCGTGGAATCGTACGTCGTTGGTCGGAGTTGGAGATGCTTCTCTCTGAAGGACGTCAGGCTGAGCGTAAATAATAAATAAGCGCATCTGCCGGTTCCTGTTTTGCAGCCTGCTCTTGTGTCTCGTTAAGTCAGCGAGCTGGAGTTCGGAGTTACGTTCTGCTCATTGTCAAGTCACGCCGGAGAGCACGCAGGCCTGATCAATAATGCATGGCGGCGGCCTGGAGCTGTAAACCTGCACACGTGCTTCAGACGGCTGGGTGCTCGCGCTCTGCTCGCGCTCCTCTGGAACAGCGTCCTCCAGGGGGCTGCATGGAATTAATGAGACCACACGTTTATTCTTGCCTGCGAGTGTGAATCACACACACCTTCAAATCTGGAAGCATCTAATGAACACCTTTTCAGGGAAGACGGACTTCATATCACTTAATCAAAATCAATCAGCATTTAAAAAAAAAAAAAAAACAACTTTTCTGCCGCGTAATGAAGGTTTGAAACAGAGTCAGGATTTGACTCCAGCATGTGTGTGTGTGTGTGTGTGTGTGTGTGTGCTGTTAGAGGAAAATAATCAACGACAGGGTGGTGTGATGAAGCTGTTACCACACAGAAGTTGATTATTTTCCAATAACAGCACCACACACAGTGTTTTATTCCTCTTACACAACAGCCATTTACCAACGCTTACAATTTCTATTTATTAAACAATGTCATACTTTTTTATCCGTTTATAGTTACATTTAATGTTCCTGTTCTTAAATACGTTATAAACAGTCGTTCCCTCACCAGAAGCTTTTTTTTCTCTTGAAATTAATAGGAGAAAAAAAAAGCTCAGCTTGTCGTGTTACTAAAACACAAGCTAGCGTTATTTTATACATTAATATCTTCAGTTACAGTTAACTTTCAAGTCAAGTCAAGTTAGCTTCTTTTAGCCTGTTCGCTAGTTTATGATTAGTCTGTTTAATATAATGCTAGGTTGTGATTAGCCTGTGTACTATATCGCTAGGTTGCGATTAGCCTGTGTACTATAATGCTAGTTTGCGATTAGCCTGTTTGCTATAATGCTAGTTTACGATTAGCCTGTGTACTCTAATGCTAGTTTGCGATTAGCCTATTTGCTATAATGCTAGTTTACGATTAGCCTGTGTACTCTAATGCTAGGTTGTGATTAGCCTGTTTACTATAATGCTAGTCTGTGATTAGTCTGTTTATTATAACACTAGTTTGTGTTTTAGCAGTTAGCTAAACATTACCATTTGCACATCACCCAGTGCCATTTGCACTTCTGGTTAGATGCTAACTGCTTTGTACTTGTACTCTGCTCAATGACAATAACTTATCTAATCTAATCTAATCTAATCTAATCAAAGCTTAGATAGCTAGCTTGCTTAATGCTGTACTCTGGATAGAGATCTTTTGTCAGAATGAGAACCAGACCAGCACGCTACAGGTAAAACCGCGAGGGGAAGTCGAGCGGGACGTGTGAAAAATAACAGACTGAAGCACTTGATGCTAGCCTTTGAGAGACACTAGCATTAGCATGGGGATTGCAGCACAGCCGGATTTGTTGGTTAGACTGTGGGAGAATCAGGAGGAGGTAAAGAAGCTTCTCGCTTTTTTGTCACGTCTTCAGCGCCGTTATGTGAGAATCGTCGCCATCTGCCCGCTGCCCCTGTAGGCCTGTTTCTGAGCGCACCATGTGTCTCCACATTAAAGGGAAAGTTAGCGCAGGCGAGGCGGCGCCACAGCGCTCGTCAACATTCATCACTCCCCCGAGTCGAGTTTAAGCCCAGGCTTTTCCAGATGTGCCTCCTCGTCACATCATTAGCATTCCGCTGTCGGAAGGATGCGCTACAGTTTCCGCCGGCGTGCAGGTGTGATTTATAACTCGCAGCTCATTATCAATTCTTTTTTCCCTCGTTCTTTTCTTTAAGTCGAGAGACAATGAGTAAGAATTAAAAGCACTCATGACTCAGTGGCTCTTTTTTCTTTTCAGAGAGTAGAGGATGTCAAATTAGCAGGAAGACTGCGGGAAGGCCGCTCTCCGGAGCGCATACACACACACACACACACACACACACACACACAGAGCACCGGATTGCGGTCAGAGACAATTTTAAACGCAATGCTAATTTAAGTGGGAGAAAAAAAAGTTGGGATTCTGCTCAAATCAACACGCTAGCAATTAAACCAAGCTGCTAGTTCAAGACAAGGGCTGCGTCCGAAATCATGTACTGTGACAGTACATACCGAGTCCGATTCGGTACCTACTGCATTCGATTCAGTACATACCGCATCCGATTCGGTACATACCGCATTCGATTCAGTACCTACTGCGCTCGATTCAGTACCTACTGCATTCGATTCGGTACATACCGCATTCGATTCAGTACCTACTGCGCTCGATTCAGTACCTACTACTCGGCTGGTGATTCAGTACCTACTGCATTCGATTCGGTACATACCGCATTCGATTCAGTACCTACTACTCGGCCGGTGATTCAGTACCTACTGATCAGCATGTGTGTGTAGTATGAATACAATCCGGACTTACTACATCCACCATGTTGGCGTTGTCATGTGACCTACGATGTCACAGTAACCACAAAAACTTTTAGATTAGAAAACAGATTAGAGCAGCTGTTTTTTTCTTGTTTAAACCTTCAACAAGTTAACAGTTTACTCAGGTTTTCTTAAACAAGAACGCTTTATCCACAAGGAACAACGTTTAATACCTACAGCACTTACACTTAAAAGGAGACAACGCGCCGCCTTCCGCCGTTTTTGATTGTCAGCTCTTCCGCTCCAGCCCCGGTGCCTTATGGGATAGCGCACAGTCCACTGCTTCCATACCGCAGCATCTCGGAGGAAGCAGTAGATCATCCGGGAATTTCTCACCTACTGTTTTATAAAATACTGAGAATCCGGACAGACTACAGCTTTCGTGTACTGCTTTCTCCTGCTGTGGAGTGGAGGAATAGCGACATTCAGACGCAGCCAAAGTTTTCTTTTTTTTAAATTTTATATATTCTTCTATATACTGTATATCTGTACTGCACTTTCATACATTTCTATAGTTGTTTTTAACTCATATATATATATATCATTCTTCTGTTTTTATGTGAAGCGTCTCCGGTCGCTGCGAGTCGCTGTGTGTGTGAGCGTACCTTAAGGGTTATAAACGGACTAAGAGTGTATGTTTGGGGGGAACATCAAGTAGAACCGAGTTCCTCCTAAACGATTCTCATTTCTTTTACTAAGATTCCAACAGGAAATGAATCCAGACTCAACTCGTCTCTACTATTATCAACATTTTGGAGTTAAGCTTTAAACACATCCTGTGATTTTTATTTTGTTATTAAACATATCCGTGTGATTAAACCATTTCCTTGCCATTGTTAGCACTAAAAACTGTCTGCTCATGCATCATGATGAAACAGTTCCAGAGGATGATTGAGATTGATGAGCGTTAATGAGCCGGAGGATCTGGCCGACGTCCTGCACGTTCTCTCCTCCCTCACACGTTTATCTGAACCGTCAGCATGTCAGCTGACCGTAATGAAGAACGCTCCGTCGTGGGACGGCAGAAAAAAACGTTTAGAACCCCCGCAGGAGCACATTAGAGACGAGGAGCTCCAGTGAAACCAATTAAAAGGAGAGCTGAGGGACGGAGAGCAGATCCAGATGATGATGAAGATGATGATGATTCGTGGTGTGTAATAAAGAGCTCTGTGGAGTCACTGGAAGCCAAGAGGACAAAAATAAAACTCAAACTCGACCTCCTCACTGCGTGAACACAGGATATTAACACACACACACACAATGAGAATCTCCATCAAAAGGTTTACAAACAAGGAAACAAGGAATTAATTTCCTTTCGAAAGGAACCGTTTACGTAGCAACTGCAAGGACAAAAATCATAATTTTATAAACTGCACGAATAAACTCATGATTTATTTTTTAAATCTCTAAAATTTTTTAAACAAATTTTGTGCACTTTTTAAAAATCATATTTGTCTTTTTTTATGCACTTCCAGTTTGTAGCCCCGCCCTCTCAGCTCTGACAAATCCACTTGACCACGCCCCTCAAATATACAGTAGTGCTAATTCTACCACAGAAACACTAGCGTAAATTTTAACAACTAATATCATAACAACTTACTGTTTTTCAGATGAGCGACAAGCAACCGTGAGAAAACACTGACGCAAAAGTCTAGCGTGACGCTACTTTACTAATTAGCAGATATTTTTCTCCATTTTTTCACCGTACAAAAATTCCACAGTCCCACCTTCTTGTTTTCTATTGGCTCCCAAGACCAAGGCTCGTGAATCCTCAGGTCAAAGTTCAGCTAGATAAAGTCGGCACGAAGCAAGTGTTTCACGTCACACGCCCTTTCCCCTTCGGCGAATCTGCTTTTCCGCGTTTGTTTGTTTCGATCGCTGCTTTAGCTGAAAAAGTAGAATAGCATCCTTGTAAGGTGTCTCCTGTATCACCATAGCAACAGAGATGTTTTATTTAAAATCTTCGTAATCTGAGTCGTTAATCGAGCGTTAAAGTTGCAAGCGTGACAAGAAAATTGTGACAATAGCAACATGAACATTGTAAAGATGTAAATTAAAAAAAAAAAAAAAAACAGGTTACAATCACTGTTGCTATTTTAAGTCACAATTGACAAAATTACAATTTTAATGCTACATTTATAACAATTTTAGTACGAAGGTTTTAAGTAAAACATTATTTGGTACAATTGAGGGGGCGGGACGTGGAATAATCAGACCATCTGATTATGGATTTTGCGATTTATAAAATAATGACTTAGCTGCTGTGTGATTGGGGAAAACCGGCTGGTGGACGCGGCCTTTAGGAGAAAAAAAAATTGTGTATAGAAAGAATGAAAAAGAAAAAAAAAAAATCATAAATTCATTGCATTTACATACGAAATGTTTTATCAGGAAAATAACTCCAAGCTCCTGCGTGTCTTCTGTGTAACATTTACATTTTTCATGTTTTTATTTTCTCATTTTCAAAATGAGACACAAAAACAAGTTAATCAACTTGCTAGTCACGTCCGTCGCTCGTCCTCAACAATAAAACTGAAGCACCTTCGAATTTTAATGATTATAGATAACGTACAACAAAAACACAGTAACACAAATTTGAGAATAAGTCTTTTATTTACATTTCAGAGCAGATATAAAACATTTAGCTCAAAATGTGCAATAATAAAAACCAGCACACAGCTTTCCTTTTTCCGAGATCTGAAATATGTGTGAAAACGTCTGAAAGTCGGGAAGGATTCTTCCCAAATGCGTTAATGGAACAAAAAAACACAACAACATGTGACATTCGTACCGTCGCCTTTCCTCCACGACCAGAAATTTCATCCCAAAAATATTATTTATCCATAAACCATGTGGACTGAAGGACAGCCATAAAGTCAAACACAAGAAAAAAAAAAGTTAAAAATAAAAAGTACCAATGAGAACAAAACAAGGAAAATCCCCCAAAAAAACAAAAAACAAAACTTACTTCCCTAAAAACGGGAAACAAATCAGCCTTCATCTAGGCCTGTGCTGATAATCACTTATACGATATATCGTAATATTCACGTACAATATTGATATCGTGGGACGTTTAAAGTATTCTTGCCCTTGTGTTTGAGACGTTCGTGACGAAGACGTCTTCGCAGGTAGCATTATTGTGCTCACGTTTAAAAAGCAGCATAAACACAGCAGTCCATATTTTGGACAAATCGTTTTGTTACGAACTTCGTACGTCATTCTCAGAGTCATCGTAAAAAGATCGAAAGAACAGATAAAATGATAAGTCTTCACTTTTCGGTTAAAATTTCAGCGCAGTGAGAGCTGGTACACAATGAACACGTCGTTATTTTACAGCTGCAGTATGTGTGTTTTTTTTTTTGTTTTTTTTTATGTTGACAATTAATCTTCTAAAATTTGAGGGGCGTGGCTTCGACGACTGATCCTTCGGAAGTTAATTAAAAAAAAAAGTGGTCTCCAAATGCTAAAAAGTTACACACTGCAGCTTTAAAATACAACATACATCTTATTGATAAATAAAAACGTAACGCAATATCGGCACATTGCCACGAATGTTACACCATGATTCGTCCGTACGGTAAACAATATAAAAACAACAACGATGATGATGTTACAGAGTGAAAAAATATGTGCGAGATATTCCACTATGCGCGTGTTGAATTTGTGATGAAGCTCCGCCCACACCAGCTCAGGAATATGTATCATAGCATTATATTTTTGTTTGCGGATCGCTAGTAATCGTTCCTATGGTTAAATTTAGCTAGCTAACGTAATGCGATCTCAGGAGTTTAGTTTTGATCTAAGCCGAGTGGTTAGCGCGTGAAACACTCCATGCACGTGTGATTACATCGTGAGCAGCAGGTAAACCGTTACAATGATCATGAAACGAGAAACAAAATATTTCAGCGTCGACGCACAAATCGTCAGATCGTATTATCGCACACTTAAACCTCAGAGCAGAGCACAACACGTATTCAAGTAACGAGAGAAGCGGCTGTAACGCATCGTATGTGCACCAGCGCTCGTGTAGAACATCACGGATCTAAAAAAAAAGAGACGAGCAACAAGACAAACATTCATATGGACGTACATCTGCCATGACCAGAGACGCTAACGTCACTCCTACACTACAAGACCAGGATAAAGTTCAGGTAGAAAAATTATTTTTAAAAAACGTACCAATAACGAGGATAAGTTTTGAAAAAGTTCGTAATGAGAGTCTGCGTGATGTCACATCACCTAAAAACAGGAAGGGAAAATTACACGATGTGGTCCTGCTACTACGATAAATTATGATCTCTTTTATACTCCATTTTTAAAGATATTTTATTATTATTATTATTATTATTATTATTGCCAAACGACTCCATTGTTACTTGTAGCTGGACACCAAAAATGGACTTTTTCATCGATTCGCATTACGTTGATATAAAGGTGTAATATCAACACATGCCCACTGAACGCGATATTTCATCTAAATGTAATAAAATTGCAGCAAACTCACCATCACCAACAACTTAACGGTGTTAAATCACATGACCTGGCAACGTAAACAAAATTAGGCACGTGCCAAAAATCCGTTATACGATATTCAGCTTCGTATTCCCTTCATATGTGACAGAACAGGAGAGAGAGAGAGAGAGGAGAAAAAAAAAGTTCTTATATTAGACATCATACGTCCGAATCTGGGCGTGACATCCCATAATTCTGTTTATATCAATGCGCTCGTTCTAATACGTTATCGTTTCTATAGCAACAGCTCATTCACAGGAACTCGTACAATTGGACACTCGGCTAATAATAATCAGGTAAAAAAAAAAATCGTTGATATGGTGACGTTTTCTGTAAAGAGAGAAATGTATTTATGGTACGGAAGGAGTCTCCAGTGTCAGAGCTTTGTAACAGTCAGAGGTAAAGCTGTAACATCTTCAGGACAGAGGAGTTCACGCTGTTTTGCGGTTTCTCGTCTTATTAACTTCAATAAAGAGAAAACGAAGAGAAGCTGGTGAGGGGAAGACTGTTTATAGCTGCTGTAACGCAAGTGAGAATGTGGACAACGTTAATGCAACTATAAATGGATAAAAAGTATGATGTGTCGTTCTTTAATGAATAAATTGTAATCGATGGTGAATGAAACACTTGTGGGAAACTCCAGCGTTTTATTCTGTACGTATTTGAGATGACGTCATCGTGGTGATGATGATGATGATGATGACATCATTTTTAATCCCTACTCTTTGATCTACTAACTATTAATAATTCGGCGTGAAGTCAAAGTAACTTTTTAATCAATGAATCAATTATCATCTATCAATTTCAGTGTTCGGTGATGATGTGGTTCTAGAATAAACATGGTTCTTTTCTTGGTTCTATCTCACACGTTTATTCTTGAACCACATCGTCACGACAACGAATGCACTAAAAAAAAAAAAACCCAAAGAAAACAAAAAAACGGAGAACTAAACGCTCATATAATTATAAAACCAAACGTACCATTAATGATCCCAGACAAGTTCCTTCTTCCCTACAAAGTGCATTATGGGAGTTCAGTGTTCATTAAGGTTCATCATGTGGACACTAATCTGCTGCAGTGCATCATGGGATTTCACTTTTCACACAACACGCTTCAAGATACTCAAAATAGTGCACTACGTAGTGAACACACAGAGGAGTCTGTTTAGGGAAATTTAAAGGAATGTATTAAACTTCGTAAGAAAAGGTTTTAACAAAAGCTACGAAAAAAAACAATTCAGTACGGCGTTGCTAATTAATAATTAACCTTAGGCAGGTCTTTATCAACAAAATCAATCAGGGACTAATTACAGCAAGGCTACTACGGTAATCAGTTAATAACGCTATCGCTTCGCGAAGCCTCGCTAACGCTGAGTTCGGGATTAAATTTAGCGCGAGGTATGATTTAGCATACAGCACTAAAATAAAACGAGTCCGCTACTACTACGTTTTTTCCCCTTCCTTGTTTACTTCAGATTAAAATACGGAAATGTGCATTCGGCTAGCTAGCTACCTCAGGACACGTCCATGACGCATTATGCCTGCGTTTTTACATAATTTAGAACTTAGCTAGGCTAACAAATGTTACTAGCATTGCTGCTAGCTAGATCTGTTCCGTTAATGTAGACTAGGAATTCATTACATTTTTTTTTTACTTATACTTACTAAAGATTTGCTAAAATAATAGACGGATTTTAGGTTTGTCGGTTTACAGATAACAATCCGTAAATTAAAAAACAAAAATCTGTGTGTTTTAAAAAAAAAAAAAAAAAAAAAAAAAAAAAGAGAATAGAATAGAAAGGAAAAAAAAAGTTTTGAAATGTGGGCAACATGTTATGATTTTAATATTGTGATAAATTCCTCTTTTTTTTTTTTTTTTTTAAAGTATTTGATATTAAAATCTACCTTTTTTATTAATTTTTTAATTTTTCAGCCTGTTCCAGGTTTCATTTACGGTGAATGAAACGTCGTTAGATTTATAACGTGACTCAAAACATTCTCTTTTGTTACAATTTTTTATCAAACCCCAGCAAAACTAAACACCGTAATACGTACCGTGATACGATATTTTACCACGAAGCCCTTCCTTTAGTAAAGAAAAGTGAAATGTGACGAGTTTATAGCTTATTTATTAATGTGCTAGAAAAATTTACAAAGTAAAAAAATAAATGTCATTAAGGCAAAACAGCACTGTAACAGCTCTACGATTTTTTTTTTGCTAGTTTACGTAACGGGAAATGAATTTAAAGTAATTAAACAATTAACGTTGTTCCTGCGAGTGTTTTTGTTCCTGGAATTAAAACGCACGTTAGGAATAATACTAGACGTCTAAATGAGCATGCAGCGAGAGCGATACGCTCCGTTCACTCGACCCGCCGTCTTAACACTTCATCTGCTACTTATTCTAACACTGAACAAACAAACAAACAAACAAACAAACAAACAAAACGTCACCGCTTTCCTCTGGAGGAAACGTAAAAACGTGGAATTTAAAGGCGCGACGAGCCACGAAAAAAAGATCGTTCGTTCGTTATGACATCCTAAAAAAGTGCAAGAAGCGACGTGCGTCCTGGCGGCTCAGTAGTGTTTCTCTTGCAGGTAATCTTTCATTTTGTTCGGTAAAGGCAATTTCTGGATCAGGTCTATGCGCGTGTACTGACGAATCACGAACCGGCACGAGTACTGCAGCGACCGCACTTGCATAAACCGCGAAACGGGATTGGTCAGTCTGACGGGGTACGTCACAGACCCGGGCAAGCGCGATCTGGAATAGCAGAACGCGCCGTTTTCCGAATCCCTGATGGAGTTATCGATGAGCTCTACGATGGACGTGTGGCCTTCCATGTCGGGCTGCTCGTAGAAGCTGAAGGAGCCGTTGGAATGCTCGATTCGAGTATGAAGCGTCTTTCCTTGCGAGCGAAAACTCAAACTTAGAAGATAGCGCTCGTCTGAACTGTCTCGAACCAAGAAGGAACCATCCGGAAGGTTTGCGAGCTTCTCCTCAGCTTCCCATCGCGTGATCGGACCCCAGTACCATCCCTGTTTGGCCAGTTTCTTCAGCTCCACCGTGAGACTCGTGACCACCATCGGCCCGCTGGTCTGCACCGCGTCGTACACCCGCTGGACTCCCGGCGCCGAGTTCGGATCGAAGCTGAGATGTTCCAGAACCGAATCGGCTACTTGGGTACCGCCGAACCCGGGAATGCTGCTAACAGGAAGTGGAGGTAGCAGAGGAGACTGTAGGCGTGAGCTTTGCAGCAGAACGTTAGCGGTGTTCAGAATGAGCCGGTTTACTGACGGCTCCATGAAAACATCAGGAGAAAGGAGGTCATGACCGATGGAGTCCTCGTCAGCATGAAGAGAACACTCGCTCTGAGGCAGCACGTCCATCGGAGACGTTCCGTCCAGGCAGTAAGCCCGAGGCGGCTCGTCTTCGGCGAAAAGTCCGTCGTCTAAAGGCATCGTGTACTGAATGTAATCCTGAGCTGTGAGACCGATGACTACAGGCATGTGATCGTCCATTTCCAGATCGCCGTTCTGAGGGTCGGGACTCTGACCGTCAAACATCTCGTCTCCCAGGAAGTTCTTCTGGACGGCGCTGAGAGACAAGCTCGAGTTGCTGGACGGGATCAGAGCGTTGACCCTGGAGTTGCACGTTTCCTCGGAGTTCGTCACTCTGAGAGGCCACGGCGTCGGGCTGTAATGGTGGCTCTGTAAAGACGTCGAGCGAGAAGAATGCTGCGATTTCAGATCGCGAAACGTGATGGGCTCCGACGATGACGAGAACGCGTCATCGTCGATCGAGCAAACGGACGGAGAACTCGCTTTGACCTTTGGTTTCTGCTTCGTCGATAGTCTCCTCTTCAGGGTTCCCATAAGACCCTCGCTTTTAGAGCGACTTTTAGATCCCTTCAGTTCCTCGTTATCCAAATTGGCGGCCACGAGGTCCTTGCTGTAGCAGCCTCCGTACAGAGAAGGCTCCGAAGGAAACCCGGTGGACAGGTCCGGCTGCGACACTGCGTACTCGCTCTCTTCTTTCCCTTTAATGCTCAATGACTTTCTGATTGTGTTGAGACTAAATTTCTTCATCCTTGATAGTCGCTGTGTGACAACAAGCCACACAAAATTGCTCCAGAGAAGAAGAACGACAACGAAGAAGAAGAAGAAGGGGGAGGAGGAGGAGAAGAAGGCGGCGGCGGCGAATGTGAACACTTTCACATCGTTAATCACACGAGACGGCCATGTCTGGAAAAGAAAAAGAACGGAAAAACATTATATAGTTATATAAAGCATATATACCCTAATCTGAGCGTCTATACTGTAAACAGAGAGAGTGTAATAGAGGTGATGAAGATCAGTACTGGACCCGATAACGATCTGAAGCGACAGGAGAGCGAGTATCTGTTTGGATTTGATGGTTTCCGCCTCGAAGCGTGAAGCGTTTTGTTTAACATGGTCTTCAAATAAACAGCGTTCTCTCTGCTAAGTTTCCTAAGCTTCCTTTCCTAAACCGCTAATCGTAGTTTATGAATGAAAGCGCTGCCAGAGTTTTCGTTTACGCTCTGAAAGTTTACGTTCGCCGTTCTTCTACAAACCTGTCGTGTGGGCGGGGCTTAACAGCGATTTCCTCTCATTGGCTAGTGAGATTTGGATCGTCAGATCCCTGACCTGGAAGAAGAGACTTCAGTGGCGTGAATTTTGGAGAACGTTCTGGATGTGGTTCTCTGTGTAGTTACAGTGTTTGTACTTTGCAGAGGAAACTATTCACTTAATTAGTCAGTATTTTAGTTCGTAATTAATATTTGAGGTTTTGAGTCGTCTCGTATGACTGTTTTTTTTGGAGATGAGCGCTCAGGAGCGTCTCTACTTCCAGGTCAGGGATCTGTTGTTCCAAATCTCATCCAAAACTTTTAAAAACTCTGGAAGAACGTTCATAAACCATGATCAGCGAAAAGGAAGCTTCGAAAACGGTTCATGAAGAGAACGCTGTTTATTTGAAGACCAGGTTAAATTTTTGCTCCTGAGTTCACGGTTTTCTTCTTTCTCGCTGTAGTTACGTTCAATACTTTTGCAACAAATTTAATTCCATAGATATCTGTATTGAAAAAGGAAAAAAAAAGGGGGATTTTTATGCAAAATACAAAGTGTGTAACAACAACGAAATAAATAAATAAGTATGAAAGCTGACAGTGTTCTCGAGAAGATCTCTGCTGTAGTCTGTAATGACGCTGCACTGATATACAATATTTATAGTTATTTAGAAATAACAAGTAACTATTGTTAGAATGATGCAATTAATAATAATAATAATAATAATAATAATAATAATAATAATAATGTGGATTTTTTACTTAAGTTAAAAACAGAAAAGGAAAATATTTAATAAAAGCCACTACACCAGGGCTTGCTTCTGAAGTGAAAGTGATTTTTAAAATATTTTTTTCTTGTATTAAAGCGTGTTTAGTTTCACTCTGGTGTGAATAATGGTAAATTATCTGCTGTTCAAACAGCACAGCATTTCTCCAGGCCTGAATCTGGACCTGCATTAGCACCTGAGCTAAACCCAGAAACCACAATAAGAACCATTAGTGCTCTCACAGTCTGAAGAATGAAAATAATCACCTCGTTACCTGTAGGTCCTCTGGGACACTGTCAGCTAACCGCAGTCCTCATGCTGTTCTTTATAAACCACATGAAGCCTGAGGCTCATAAAGCTTTAGGACGTTTTCTGATGTTTTAGCTAATCACGTTAACATGGGGCTTCTACTCGCCTGAAGTGCGCATGCGCACCATTTTCGCGCATGCGCAGTCACGGATTGACGCACGAGCGCTCTTTCTTTGACAGCCTCGGTTTTTTTTTTTGGTTTTTTTTTAGCTTAGCTTTAGTTCACAGGTTAGCTAGAATTTTAGTTTGGCCTCAAATATATATATATATATATATATGTATTTATACACATTTAATACACCAATGATCGTGTGTTTGTGTTTTGATGAATTTCATAGTAACAGCTTCGAAATTTTATTTATTTATTTATTTATTTATTTATTTATTTTACCCTGACTTGCTAGCACTAGTGTTAGCTCTAAGCAGTAGCTAGCATTTCTTTGGTGAGAAAACGCGATGATCTCTGACGTCACTACGGTGGTCGGGGAGGACATAAGCGATAAAAAATATTTATTACAACGAGAATTTTTTTAAAATAAATTAAATAATTAAATGAAAATTTAAAAAATAATAATAAAACAAATCATATTTCCTTCACGAGATTCTTCTAATGTATCCACATAGACATTTTGTATTTTCTTTTCTATTTATTCCTCTTTACCAAGGATGCCAATAATTCTGGAGTTGACTGTAACTGAGTTCATGAGGACTAACCACATAATATAGCTAATGTTACAAAGAAAGATTAACCTTAATTTACTGTACTTTAACATTAACAATAAACCTAATGTCTTAGCCAGGCTGCTAACTTGGCGTTTGCTAGCTTGCTAACATTTTGTAAGCTGTGAGTGTTTACATGGACATTAGCATGTGGTTTGACACTCAGCATAGAAAAATAGTCAAATATAGTCAAAATAATGCACATAAAAATCAAGTATTTTTTCCTAAATGTCTTTAAATTCTTTTGGAAATGTGCTGAAATGTATTTCTTTTGAGAGAAAAGCTAATCCTGCACTGGCATAACGTCTCAAAATATCTCAAAACAAACCCCACACAAACCAGCTAGCCTACTCATTAATCAAATATCCTCACTGATGTTACATATGGCTGAATGATATCTAAAAATAATTATATCAAGATCCTTTTGTAACATCACTCTGTCCTTCAATTACTTTGTGAGGAATTTTTTAAAGCAGATTTATTTAGCTAATTTCCTGGTAGCCTAAAGTTACACCAGTTACTAGATTGATCTTATTTGATCTTATCTTATTTGTAGGATAAGCACGTGTAAATAAATAAGTGTAAATATGTTGGGTAATATTCAAATATTTTACAATCTGCTGAAAATGACACCTGTCTACATTTCCAAAGCGAGCGACATCACTCTGTCAAGGATTAGCGCTGGTTATCTGCTAACATTCTGCTAACGTCGATATCTGCTAACATTACAGCGTAATACTGCTGAAGTTAGCTAATGTTAGCCAGCTTTTAGGACGTGAGGCTTGGTTTCACAGTTGCTATTATGATATTTAAGCGAACATAGTATTAAACCGTTATTTAAAAAGTAGTACTGTTTATGCACATTCTGATCCTGGGAGTATTTTCGCTGCTAAAATGATGTTCCGGCATCAGGATCTCAGCAAAACCCCACAGACCTACAGAGCGCCATGGCGGCTCAGATCGTAGCTCCGTGTTCAGTACAGCTCCTCAGATGATTCAGTGGTGGTCTAATTAGTGTCAGTATGGCTTCAGGAAGAGCGCCTGTGCATTCCTTTGGTTAATTCATGTCACACTTGGCTCGTCATTAGTGTTTTTTTTTCCCATGCACTTCCTTTCTCTGACAGCGTTGTGGTTTTTTTGCGGTTGGACGTGCTGAAGGCTGCAGTGTGGAGACACTTACAGCAGGAAAGCGTAATTACTTCACCTTATTAGAGATGTTTAAGCCAGCATGGTACAGTGTTTTTCACCTTCTTAAAAGTGCTCATTAAAAGTCACGCTTTTAATTCTATTTCGACTCCCAACTGAGTTTTACGTCGTCACACAGTCAGTCTTTCACCACCATACAACGTAGTGACAATAATCAGTTATACAATACACTAATTAATGATTATACCAATTAACGCACAGAAGCTGACCCCAGGGGGCGCACTAACAAATATTGCAGGCTGTTTACATGGTGTTATCAGTAAAATTGTAATATCATTATCATTAGAACCTTAAAGAAGCGTTCAGCTTGTCGGATGAAGCCAGACCGTCTCATCGGTGTCACCGTCAGCTTTCCAAATTATCTCATCAACCTGAATTTTATTAAAAATTTCCAAAAAAAATGTAAACACATTCGGAAGTGCATTCCATGAAAACGAGAGAACAAGCAATTACTTTCTGCAAAAAAAAAAAAAATTATTAAAGTGGCAGTCACACTAGACTTTTCAGTTCCATTGACTTCCATTCATACGCGGTTCATGCGAACGCTGGGGACCGGAAACGCAAGCTCAATGTGAAGAAGTTTCACATTTCGTTGCGTTCCAAATTTGGTGACCTCTGACCTGCGGATTCCTATCACTATCATGAAGACATGTGAGTGATAGAAGATCGACATGTCACGGTGTGTCCTCTTCGGAAAATCCAAGACGGAGGAAGCACGGATTATAGCGGTGTCGCACCGTCCCGTTTTATACAACACCGCTTTAATAGAATATAAAATCAACCTCAAAAGAGAAGCTGTCTGGATTGCGTTGTGTCGCAGCAGACAGGAGGAGGTGGTGTGTTTTAACACTGAAAGGGCGAGAGGGTGAACCCACTGCCTTCTCCTTTGCAGATGCTTTCGTCGCCATTACGACAATAAATGTGCAAGCACGTTAGAATCTATGATGTGTGGATAAAAAAAACAAAAAACGTTTGAATCAGTGAATCATTTCAGTGAGTCAGTGAGTCCTGTTCAAGCTCGTTCCATCCGAGCTGGAGATGTTTCCAGTGTTTCTGAGCATGAGAACATACTACATACACATTATAAAATAACGCAACCTGATCACAAAGCTTTGCTGGGAAAACTCCCTTCTTATTTCCTATGAGCAGCAGTTATGATTCTCTCTCTTCCACAGGGTTGCTCTGCAGGGGACCCAGGATTTGTTCAGAACTCAGAAGAAAGGCTTTTGCTTACTTTGCGCCCTGATCACTGAATAATCTTAAGAACACATTGCAGCTTACTCAAATTTTTACATTTTGGCTTCATCATGGCTCCGTTGTGGATTCAGACGTATCCGTAAGTGCTCAGGCAATAATTGCGTGAACCATTTGACGCGTCTCTGAAGGTCAAAGGTCACACTTAGCAGTCAGGACAGGCTATCCTTTATCAGGTGAGCATGTGGCGAGCAGCAGCGGGACAATGAGATTGATTTTGGGGCGCTGGAGCTCAGCGTGAGCGCATGATTACTCACGCGCACTCACGGTGATGGGAGTGATGGATCACAAATCAATGCTGATTGTCAGCGTGGAGCTGGAGCTTTTATTCGGAGACTCGGTCAAGGTCGACTTTTACAGACGTCTTTGAGACTACTTTTTGGAGACAAAAGAAGTAACAGAAAACTTTCTGTCTTAATATGAGGAAGTAGACATGAAAGGGTGTCATTGCTCTACAAAAACGCCTCGGAGAAAGAGTGTCACATCTCTTTAAAGGTGACATTTCAGGAAAGATTAAAAGCACGCACTTTTTCCTTTACGTCAGATGCAGGTTGATCATCCAGGACACAAACTCATTCCTACTCACGAAACCCTTTAAAACATCATAATATATTATGTGTAATAATTTATATATATATATATATATATATATTGTACTCACAAAATCTTGTACACTCCACTAATAATAAAAAAACTGATTAAAAACCGCGTGTAACCCTTGACACGGTGAAGTTTTCTGTAAGGTAATGTTTATGGAAGGAGTCTCCAGTGTCAGAGCTTTAACAGTCAGAGGTAAAGCTGTAACTTTAAGTTTTCCGAGAACAGGAAAGTCTTCAGGACGGCATCACTTCTTGATACACGTTAGGAGGCGGGGCCTAAAGGACATGGCCTATGGGGCAGAGTAAATGTGGCTGTCTAAGCAACTAAAGAAGCAAACATTAGACACTAACCAGGTCTCAGCAGACTACATTTGGTGCAAAAGGATGTTGGGTAATTATTTTTTTCATCAGACTTTTTTCCTTTGATTAATATTTAGTTTAAAAATAGCACTGATATAACACCGTGTGCAGGAGTGTGATTATCCTGCAGTGTGTAAAGACCCATATCATCATAGTGTGAAGGTGTTGAGGTCTATCAAGCATGAAGGTGTCGTATTTAAAGATATATGGCACATCTAATTTAGAGAGGTGGTGCACGAGTGGAGAAGGAAACTTCTGGAACTTTTGCGTATAGAATAAATGATGTTGTAGTTCAGGATTGAACTGTAATCATGAATCATGATCCCATCGTACACTTCAGACATTAAAATCTGCATGAAATGTCTAAAAAGTTGTGATTCAAATCCGCTGATGTTGATGTATTTCCTTTGAAACAGGAAGTCAGAATGACTGCACGGTGAAGTGCTGGACTGATTTACACAGCAGCCAATAGCATTCAAGATACACCAGGCCACACCCCCAGTGAATATAAACTAACCTAACAGTAGCTAAGTGAATTAGCTAAATATGGAGAACAGTGAGGAGTTTATAACGAGAGTCTTTTTCTCAGGTGTGGAGGATTTCTCACTGCCGCCTTCACCCACTTTAACCAGGACGATATCCTAGATTAGAGTGTGTCTGGAGTTACGGTGTACGTGTTAGAGTCGAGGTCGAGCGTCAGCGTTGCCGATGGTGACGGAGAGCCGCAGGGTCGTC
>CM075023.1:623626-646126 GCA_037576675.1 Pangasius sanitwongsei
ATTATAATATGAGAATATCTCCAAAACTGGTGTTCATGACACTAAGGTATATGCTCATAAAACATGAAACATCAGTGACTGATTTAAACACTGTTAAATGACGCTGTGGTTGTGGAGGAGAACGTTAGCTCAGTATCGCCGTGTGAACCAATGCGGTTCTCGCCTTTTCAAGGAGAAGCGTGATCGTGTCTCCTCACAGCGACAGAGCTGCTGCTGCACGAGCATCGCTTGAAAAATGTTCTCATTTCTGAGGTTCATAAAAGTGGAACCAGAATACATTTCTCTCAGCGTGATCAGTATGCCGTGCAGCTCGTCTCAAACCTGCGCCTGAGCTCCGTCTCGCAAGGAACAGGAGAGGTGATAGAAATGCAAAAACTCTCTTTATTCAGGATTTAAGCAGGAATGGTGGAGATGTTCTTCTCTGTAGCGGCTCTCAGGTAGAAAAGATTGATGTAGGTATATAACAGTGTCAAAACCATGGAAAAGAAATACGGCAGTAGGAAAACTACTGGAGGACACAGTGTAAAAAAATCTACAGATTTTACAGTAAATTATTGCCAATTAACGTGCAAAGTTACTGTAAAAATGACAAGAAAGAACTTTAAAACTAAAAAACAGGAAACAGGAACCATCTTTACAGTAATAACTACAGTAATAACAATTACATTTAACACATTTTACACATCAGGTTTTCTGTAAATGACTTTAAAAAAATAAAACTTGCCTTTGACTGTATATAAACAATAAGATCTTTTATTTAAAAGAAAAATAAAAACATGCAGCAGTGTAATAAACTTACAGAGCTGATTTCCCCTTTTGTCATTTCCTTTAATAAAACAATTCAAACAGAAACAGGGATTTTAAGAAGATTTAAGGTTCTAAGATTTATGCATTCGTCACTTGAACCTCTGTAGAACTCTTTTGTACAGAACAAAACCATTTAACAAGGCTAAGAACCGTTAATTATGGAAAAAGGCTTAAAGAACCCCTGAAGGTGATCACATAACGAGTACTCGACTAGCGGTGACTCAGATCTCTGGACATTTTTCATGGATTATTTTCAACCTTTTATGATCATTAAAAAAAAATCATCATAATTTAATCCAAATTTATGCATAACATAATTTTAAATTTCTCAATATTTATCATCATCTTGCTAAAAAGCTTTAATTCCTATTTGTTCATGTTGTGCAGTTCATGTGTAGACGGTTCTTTCTTTAGCTGATGTAATGATTCATACTGAAATATTCACTTTATAAATTAAGAAGAAACATCCACAAAACTTTGACAAAAAAAGACTAAAAAAATGGGTAAAAAATCCATAAAATAATACTACGTGGGTAAACGATGCGAAAGTCTGCGGACCGGGTGAGTTTTTAACTGAGATCCATTAGATCAAAAAAATTAAAAAAGAAAGAACAAAAAAAGAAAAAAATGTATATGCAAATGAGCAAAGATTTAATTAAATTATTAGCTATTTTGCATATAAAACAATTTCTAAAAGAAAATTGTAAATACAAAAATATTGTATATATATATATATATATGTGTGTGTGTGTGTGTGTGTGTGTGTGTGTGTGTATGGTAATTGCAATTCTAATTAATAGAATGAAGTAACAATAAAAGGAAAAAAATTCTATTAGGGTTGTTTTTAATGATCTAGTTCCAGCTGAGTGAGTAAATAAAGTAAATCACCTCATCAGCAGGAACGGATGTTGTCTTTCTCTCCTGTTCTCGGGGTGTGTTTGCTGTTTTGCCCTCGAGTCGGCGTGTATCCGCTTCCTCACGTCTGCCCTGAAGCATCATGGGTAAGGCAGATGCTGCCATCAAGAGGTACAGAGGAAAGCGTTAAATATTAAACAGCAGAGAGCAGGAGAGCTTCTGAAACATCGAGCTGCGTAATCCAGAGCAGCGTTAACCGAGAGATTCAGAGAGATTCGTCTCATTTCTGTGGTTTTAAAAAGATAATGAAGCAAAAAGTGTCAAAAATGAATAGTTAATTAATTACTGAATGTACAGTCCTTTAGTATTTGTACTTTGTTTGTACTTTTAAACTATAATTTTCTAACTCAATTATTATAATTATTATTATTACTATTAATTGGATGTGAAGAATTAAAATACAATGAGAGAATGAGTTGTCTTTTTATTTATTTCATACTTGTTCTTAATATTGTTATTTAATTTTTAAAATTTTTAATTATTAATTTATGAAGTTATTGTTATCGTCTTGTTTTTTTTAATATACTACATATAAATATTTTAATATACTTCATTTAAAATCCATGAATGCAGATATAGAAATAAATGATTACTTAATTTATTTAATTAAAAACAATTTAGCCGAAATTGAAACGTCCATCATGTCCCTCCGCTCGAGTGTGAGCTTGTAGTATGAAGTTTGTTTCTTTAGCTTTGTAATGGAGCTACGCGGCTTAATAAATAATGGAAGCTAACGGCTACCGGTTTCTCAGTATTTAAACTCTGAGTCTGAATCATCACACACTCACATCAACGCTAAACACATACCATTTGTAGAGAAACAGTCTCATAAAACAGCACAGTAAGTTTGTATTAAAAATATATTTACAGAATGTGAAGTTGTGGAACTGTGGAACACACACACACACACACACACACATTTAGCGCACCATGCTAAACTGGAGGCTATAAGATTCTGTGACTTGTTAGCTACATTAGCCTCGTAGCTCGAGTGTTGAACGTGTCTCGGCTGATCAACAAGAAAAAGTAAAATCCTCGTTTTGTAGCGGTGACTCGAGGCGTCCCTCAGGGCTCAGTACTCGGGCCGCTGCTGTTTACACTCGACAGGCTTCTGGTTGGTCGTATAATCCGCCGTCACACTACCGATGAATTTTAACATTCGGGAAATGTGATTTTTTGAAACATTAAAAGCCAAAAATGTGGCTAAAATGACAAATGGTTCAATTATTTAAGCTCGAGGCTATAAACTGTTGGCCATTATGACTCCAGACAGGACTAATCTCAGCTGATCTGCATTTTCATCAGTATTGTTTATCTTGCTAACAGTTATAAGATGATAATAACACGTGTAATGGATTTTAAAATAAATGTCGTAATTATAATGTGATAAAATGAAGGAGAGGGCCCGGGGGATAATGAGACGCAGCGCTGAGTGACTGATTGGAGGTCAGTGTGTGGAGGAAGTGCGTTGGGGTCAGAGCTGCTGCCGTTGGCGTGGGTTCAACCGCCGTCAGAAAGCAAAACACGTCAATCAGAGCCGGAGAGTTCGAGCCAGCGCTCCATCCTGGAGGAACGGAGAAGGGTCGCGTTTCAATCCGGCCGCACTCCCACCGAGTGGCATGTGGGATTAATCTCGGTGCATTTCAGCGGAGATATGCACGAGAGCCGGGCCTCGGAAAGAAAAAAACTCCAAACACAGCAACCTCGAGGATCTCGAAGAAACCTGAAAGCCTCGAAGAGGAAGAGTGCATGAATAAAACAAAACAAAAAAAATCAATAATAAAGAAAGAAAAACAGGATGAAACTGGGACTGATGTTGATTCTCTGGAGAAAAATGAAAAAGAAGCAATTTTTTTGTTATGCATACATTAATACAAAACCACACACACACACACACACACACACACACACTGCAAAAACATGACATCTTAGCAAGTGAAAATATCTCAAATATATTCAGATTTATGTAGTATTTCCTATTCTAAGATTATAATTAATCAAATATAAGTTTATTTTCTTGTTCTACTGGCAGATAATTTTGCTTAATTTAAGCATTTATTTCTAGAAAGAAGCGAAATTATCTGCCCATAGAGTTTAATAAATGTATATTTGGTTAATTGTAAAATAAATCTGACTACATTCGAGATATTTTCTCTTATTAAGATGTCAGTTTTTTTGAAGTGCAGGAAGAGAAAATGCTTCTAAAATGCGAAAATCGAGATATGTTTCTGAGGCGAAGAAGAAGTGAAGAGGCCAAACGGGGTCTTTATTTTCCTTCTGCTCAGCTGAACCTCGCTGTTTCCCTCAGGTCCCCACACACACACACACACACACACACACACACAGAGGGTTCTGCTGTGTTCGCTCTTTCCTCGATAATCAGGACGAGAGCGTTATGAACTGAGCCAGACTTCCCTGAAGCGAGGCGGATTTTGGCTTCTTCCACACAGACCCTGTTTTTTTTTTTCCCCCCATGTCCTCTGTAAAACGCTCCCTCGCTATTCAGACTTGATGAGGCTGGAATTAAAATGCTGAAAACAGTTTGTTTAGCACATAATAAACCCCGAGAAAAAAAAGTGAAGAGCTTACTCCGCTGAACGCTTGCTATAATGAAGTGATTAAACATGAACTCCTGCATTGTTTTACAAAATTCATCAAACTTTATTGTCATTTAAAAAGAAAAAGTGTTTTATTCCTCTTACACCACAGCAGTTTGCCAAGCGGTAAGATGTTTTACTAATTAAAGAACGATGAGTATCCATTTACTGTATATTTTTATCCATTTATAGTTCCCTCACTAACCTGTCAAGCGTAAACTCCTCTGACACTGGAGACTCCTTCCATAACTGTTACATAAACACCTCCTTACTTTAAGAAAACTTCAACCTATCTTCATCCTTTAACATTTTTGAATCTGTTTATTATCAGTGGAGCATCCTTTGTACACGTCCCCGTGAATGAGCTGTTGCTATAGAAACGATGACGTATCAGAACGAGCGTGTTAGCATTAATATAAACCTTTGATTTGCAGCCGCACTACTGTCAGAGCTGCCGTTACAGAAAATTAATCAACACCTTCTGACCAATCACAATCCAGAATTCAAGAAGAAACAAGCTTTTAAATGTTAGCGAAGTATTTCAGCATGTAGCAGCTAAGAGTGAAAATCTCATTAGAGTCTATATTTACATACACGGTTAGAGCTCCATGCTAAACTGGTGGCTATAAGCTTCCCTTAATTGTTAGCAAAATTAGCCTCGTAGCTCCAGCGCACAACTAAAGAAGCAAACAGAAATCAGGTAATAAACGCTGAGCGTGTTGGTTTAACCATTTGACTAGCCGGCCGCTCGCTAGGCCACAATGGCGCAGTTTATAATCATCTCTCCTTTTTAAATCAGCTGCTTGATTTCATTTGACAGCTTTAATTTAAGCCAGGTGAGGATGAGGAGCGAGCTCAGCTGGGCTTGTGCCACTCTCTTGCGGTTTGGCTTCGATCCGACCGGGACAAAGCCGCTCTTTTACTGCCGTCACGGCTTCTGCGGCGGGAGAAAAGAGAGCAGGGGAAATCAAACACCTTCTCCAAACAGCAGAAAGGTCAGAGATGACGTGATTTGGGAAAGACCGTGGCCCCGTGAGCCACTTTCGCTAAGTTGCGTGGACTATAAGTAGCCCGTGGCTTTGTTTACACGCAAAAAACCCACTGCCTTATAAACACCGGGGCTGGGACGCAGCGTTAACGATGATACAGTGCTGTGTTTGTGTGTGTTTACAGTTTGGCTTCAGAGTCACGAAGGGGTAAAACACACACACACACACGGGGTAAATAGTGCATTTTGTGTTTATCTTTGATCTCATTTTAGCGCAACGTTTGGTTTGTTATGCACGAGTGACGTGTGCATGTACAACAATGCGCTCAGGTTGCGTAATGTGTTTAATAAAACCTGAGGGAGAAAACAAACCAGAGTTAATGTTGTAAGTTCAATCTGATGATCTGCAGAAATTTAACTAAACGCGCTAAGACCATAAGCTAAGCTAATTATAGCTAAGCAGATAGACGGCTGCTTTGGCAAAGAGCGCACGCTGCTTCTTCATCTCGTACGATATGATGCATAAATACACTGAGGGTGAATTTTATATACAAACGCTCTCCCTCCAGAATGTTTCATTTTAGCGGCAAGAAAACTGATTTGTTGTCAAAAGTGGAATGCTAGCTGCGCCACTGATAAATGTTACTATGGTAACCAGTAGTAGGAACGCCTACTGGCGACTTCGTAGTACAGCGACTGGCGACGCGCAACGATGCACAGAAAATATCTCCTCATTACCTCAACTCACTTCCGCACGACTTTCACGCTGACGAGCTGATTTCCGGATGATTGATGACGTGAGCAGACGACGTAGTCACGTTCTTTAATCGCGACACGGAGAGAGAATGCACTCACTCACAGACTGCTACAGAATTTACTGGGATGTGGTACAGTGTGATGAGTAATAATCTTAAAAGACTGCTGAATTCATCACAGAATTCTTTATTTGTTTAAAAGGAGTAGTCCAGGGTTCCTCAGAGAAACCTAAAGAAACTAATGGAAACCATTAGGCTGATTCCCATGACATGATGGAAACCATTAGAGAAACGTGTAGGGCTTTTTTTCTCTCAGCAGGAGAACGAGGCCAGTGGAGGGCAGTGTGTACAAAGACATGAACGTTCCTGGATTTTCCACAGAGAGCTGGTTTAGTATCTGTGTGTGGGATGCGTATATATTTATTTATCGATTGATTTATTTAATTTTTCTGATGATATATATTTGTGTGCTGTAAGTGAGTTTGCATCACACGCCTGCTTTTTCCTCCTCATCAGTCCTCTGTATAAATCAAACTCTCCTCAGTTCCTCAGAGTCGGAACGTCAGAGCTGTGATTTTAGGCAGCGCACCATGCACTCATAATAAAGCAAATTTTATGATTTAATTACGTTTATAAATATTACTCTGGAAATAGGCATGCATGTGGTGTGTGTGTGTGTGTATCTGTGTGTGTGTGTGTACTGTGCTGGGGTCAGCGACAGGTGGGCACCGGGGGTTCGTGCCAGGTTTCAGGACGCTGTTTTTAGCCTGGTGGAAAATTTTGCAAAGGTTTTTCAGGAGCATTGAAGGGGGCAGTTTGGGGAAACCTCTGGCTGAGAGAGAGAGAGAGAGTGAGAAAGAGAGAGAGTGAGAGAGTGAGAAAGAGAGAGAAGGTGTACTTTTACTGTACAGGTTTATTGCATGTCACACTGTAGGAGAAAATGCCTATAAAAGCTGAGTGCTGCACTCTGATTGGTCAGAAGGTGTTGATTAGTTTTCTATAACAGCAGCTCTGACAGTAGCGCAGGTTTATATTAATGCACTCGTTCTACTACGTTATCTAACAGCTCATTCACAGGGACGAGTACAGCAGACATCTGGAAGGAGATGTTTATGTTACATTTAAGGAAGGAGTCTCCAGTGTCAGCGTTTTGTAAAGCTGTAACTTTACGTTTTCTGAAGTCTTCAGGACAGAGGAGTTTACGCTTCCGTGCAGTTTCTCAGTAACATGCGTAACAAGCTGCTTTTTTTTTGATGAGAGAATAAAGAGAGGCTGGTGAGGGAATGAGTGTTTATAGGTGCTATAACGTAAGCGATAACAGGAACTAACTCTTTTCACAGATGTTCAACAACATTATACGTAACTAAAAATGGATAAAAAGTAAGACCTGTTGTTCTTTAATAAGTAAAAAGAATTGTCCCCATTGGTAAATTGCTGGGGTGTAAGAGGAATAAAACACCTGGGGACGTGATTTTATAGAAAAATAATAAACTTTGCGTTATTCTCTCAAAAAAACTAAACGCAGCTTGTCGTGTTACTGAGAAACCGCAAAGAAGCGTAAACTCCTCTGTCCTGAAGCTTTACCTCTGACTGTTACAAAGCACTGACACTGGAGACTCCTTCCATCAAGGTTGCATAAACATCTCCTTACAGAAAACTTAAAGTTACAGCTTTTTCCTCTGACTGTTACAAATGTCTCCAACACTTTTTTATGACTATTTTTTCTTTTATTATTAGTTCCTGTGAATGAGCTGTTGCTATAGAAACGATAACATATTAGAACGAGCGCATTAATTATAAATAAACCTGTGATTTGCAGCTGCACTACTGTCAGAGCTGCTGTTCTAGAGAATTAAACAACACCTTCTGATTTGAGAATGAGGCCTGCTTGTGGTAAAATAACGTCAGTACCACGCTGGTCAGGCAGAGTAATGGCGTATCGTCGGTCTGATGTGATGTGAGGTGTGTGCTGTAGGTCAGTTTTGGACTGAAAGTGTTCCGACTGTAAGATGCGGTCTCGTTACGGAGGAGTTTTGTGTTTTGGCTGCCAGATCCAGATGAGTTCATCACTGTATGTAGGCCAGATAAAAATATATACGCAGCTCTGGGCCACTACTCCTCTGTGATCTGGGGTTAAGTGAGTTTAACTCATGACCAAAGAATTCTTTTAGGATTTGTGATTTTTTGCCAGCGACAGCGTTCTCCAAGCAAATAATTGTGAAGTGCAAACCTACAGAGAATGAGAAACTAATTTTCAATTTGATTAATATCTCCCAAATACTGCTCCCTCGCTAGTAAGCAGACGTTTCAGAGCAATAAGCGAGATACACATACGGTATAATCACACATCACCTGAACGGGAGACGGCTCTAAAATTAGTCCCGTAACATCTAGTCTCGGTTTTTACAGCGACTCGTTTCCTGCTGTTCCTCCTCCTCACGGGAATCCGTCTCATTTTCACCAGGTTTAGGTTGTGGTTGAATTTTTTTAAAAAACCCATCCTCATATAGACATGCTATTTGTGTGGCGAGGGTGAGTGTGTGAACATTTATAACCCGTTATCATTACGAAAACCGGCAGCGCGAGGAGAAGCCCCACCGCAGCGCTGCACGCATGTCAGGATCGCGTTCATTAAACCTCGGCGTGGGAGCGAAGGAAAATAAAGCTTACACGAAGGTAGTCATTGCTGACCCGCATATACATCACACACACACACACACACACATGCAGGACTCTATATGAATGCACACACCATGCGGTCTATACGTATTTCCAGCTGCAGGCAAACGAGGAAAAAATGTCAAACACATGTTGGTCAGCATGTAATCAGAAACACATAATTTCAGGGGTGCGACATGCTAAGATCAACAATGACTCAGAATAACAGCACATTACAATAGATTAGCACGTGCTACACACTGGACTGGACTAAACTGGATTGGACTGGATTGGATTGGACTGGACTGGACTAGATTGGATTGGACTGGACTGGACTGGACTAGATTGGATTGGACTGGTATGTGAGAAAAACTTTGTTAACTCTGATAACTGCACCATTGTAGGCTATTCAACAGCTAGCTAACCCTACGTTCACACTAGCATGTGACAAAGCGACAGTTTATTTTCTGCGTGCGTGCGACACAGAGCCACGATTTCAATTCTCAATTCTATGCTAATTAGGTGTCACGTGGTAAAGCGACGCATCCACATGGCGGGATTGAACGATTCCTCAGAGCAATCCTACAGAGCGTGTGGTCCGACTTTTTTTTCAGTTCCCCGCTTTAGTTCCTACCCAGGATTAGTTCCTATTTACTGTTTGATGCTCAAAAATGAAAGAAAAAAAGTGTGGTTTCATCTTATCCTGTCGTACACGACCTCTCATTATCATTAAACGTGTAAACGAACTTCCACTTTTCCAATTTCCTCACAAGTCCGAGCGAAATCGGTGGTCTAAGTGTGAAGCCATATTAAGGAGCACTAAACCTAAACATACATTACACAAACATTCATTCTCAAAGAATACATAGAGATGAACACTAGCATTATGATAAATAAGCTAACCCCCAAATTAGCATTATAGTAAACAAGCTAAAACACAAACTAGCATTATAGTAAACAAGCTAAAACACGAACTAGCATCATAGTAAACAGGCTAATCACAAATTAACATAGTAAACATGCTAAAACACAAACTAGCATCATAGTAAACAGGCTAATCACAAATTAACATAGTAAACATGCTAAAACACGAACTAGCATCATAGTAAACAGGCTAATCACAAATTAACATAGTAAACATGTTAAACACAAAATAGCATTATAGTAAACAGGCTAAAACACAAACTAGCATTATAGTAGACTAGCATGTAAATCAGAATGTAACCATGGTAACTGTGATGCTTGAAGTAGAAGGTCGATCCACTTGGCAGTGACCTGAACTACGCTGTGGTAAAAAAACAGCAGAAGTGTGTGAAACCTGCATGTGTGAAGTGGGCTGATGGTAGAGCTGTGTGTGTGTGTGTGTGTGTGTGTGTTCCCGGTGCTCCATGGTTTTGGAGTCATTTCCCGGCCGCGTGACCTGCGAGCTCACCTGTGTGTGAGTTTTGACACAGCTCTGATGCATGCCTCTTCTCTACGGAGACCTGGATCTTTCCTCAGGATCGCATGAAGACAGCAGAAGAACAAACGCTCAGAAACATCTGGAGGTCCTTCAGAAGCTGCTGCAGAATCACCTTCTTAAGCTTGAGAATCGAGCTGAGCTTTTTACACAAACACATAACACACACACACACACACACACAACACACACACACACACACATAATATACACACACACACACACACGTTTGTCTTACTATACTTCTGAGGACCTTCCACTGGCATAACCCTGACCTTAAACTCAGGATATTCCTATCATTAATGGATAATTTGGTCCCCACCAACATAGAAAAACACACACACACACTCACACACACACACTCACACACACACACACACACACACACACACACAACCTAGCTCACTCACACACACACACAACCTAACCTAGATAGCATTATAGTAAACACGTTACAAATAAAAATAAAACTACAAATGTAGTAGAAATGAATTGCTGATGTAACAAAGGGAAAAAAGATTTTAAATAATTATTGTATTTGAGTTTATATGAAAATTACGTCAGTAAAAAAAAAAGCAAAAAGAAGCTAAATTAGCTTTTTTTATGTGTGCGTTTTCTCTAGAGGGAAAAAAAGCGTTCATAAAGCCTCTTTGGATAAAGTCATATTTAATTTAGAATTATGAAATTAGTCCAGAATTAAGATGAAAGAAAATATAATAATAATAATAATAATAATAATAATAATAATAAGACCGCTAAAGATTTCATTTTAGAAAAAGCTCAAATTGGAGCTCAGCAGGAAGAGAGCTCTGATACACACACACACACATACACGCACACTCACTCTCACAAACACACACACACACTCACTCTCACACACTCACTCTCACACACACACACACACACACACAATCACAATGGCCGTCTTTGTGTGTGAGTGTTTTGAGGTGTGATCAGCTTTCAGTTTTTCATTCTGCAGCTCGGCCGAGTTCCAGAGTGAAATAAATAAAGCACAAAGCAGCTCAGTTTTACACACACACTCTCACACACACACACACACACACATACACACTCACACACACACACACACAGAATCAGCTTTGATCATATTGACATTTATTTTAATGAAATAATAACACACATCCCCTGCAGGTGGATTATTGGGGTTAGAGAATAAGGACTGAGTAACTGATGCGTAGGCATGTGCTGATAATCGCTTAGACGGTTTATCACAGTATTCAGACGGGATGGATTCCTATTCTGTGGATTTTATTTTACTTGTTTTTTGTGGGAAAACAAAAACAAGAACGAGTTTTTAACACCTTATGGAAATGGAATATATTGTACTATGATGTTAATCTTTTTCCTAAACACGAATCAAATATATAAACATATCTTCTAATCTGTATTCGTCTCTACGATATTGTGTTTTTCGTACTACTGTTTTTACACCTTCTATTTACTTTTAAACATGAACGTATATACCGTGTATTAATAACGCATTATTAGTGTACTATTAACAAAGACAGGTTATACGTTTATTGCGATATAAAAACGTAAATATCTGCACATGCCTGGTGAAGGCGTAGCTTTATTCGGAACGGGCGAATAATAAATACTTATAGTAACGTTTCTGCGTCAGGTCGCTCATCCCCCATTCACACACACACACACACACACACACACACTCTCTCTCACACTCCTCTCGTGGGAAATTATCTGAATTTTTTCCAGAGTGTTGAGCGATTTTTCTCCTGGCCTGCCAGGTTCGAACTCCGCTGCGGCAGCGATACGAGGGAAAAAAAGTACAAAAATAGAACCTTCATTGACGTCGTAAAGTCGTAACCTCGCATAAGATAAGGAAAAAAACTCAGGGGTGTTAATACGCTTTATATCCACTGAGTTGCCATTTTTATCAGGTTCACCTACACTATCAATGCACTGCGTACGATCTGTTGCTCTGCTCAAATGTATTGGCGCCCCTCTACACCATGTTCATTGATCAGAAGGGGGCAGCACTGAGCAGATAATATCCACGTGCTGTTTATTTTCTTCTCCCACTGCAGCAGTGTGATCATACAAAGTGACCTTTATATGAGTCTAGATACAGTGTAGGTGTACCTAATAAACTGGCAACCCATTTAGCATGTAATCGTAACCTTTATGTACAGATAGACGACTGTTACAAATTAAAAAAGAAGAAGAAGAAGAACTTGTTAACAAAAAAATAGAACAGTGTACAAAAGTCCAAAGAGGCCAAGCTAATTTTCTGTTCGGTTTTTTTCTATCCCGTCATCGTGAACTTATTTTTCTATCGATCCCGAAATTGTTTTATTGCGATAACAAACTGAACGATTTGACTCTTAGTTCAGAAAGTGTGATTTTACAATTTCGCCTCTTCGTTAGCCTAACGTGTATTATCCATACAGTTCGATCCAGAAGTGGTATTTCTGATCTAGAAACACAAGCTAACCTTTAGCCAGGTACCCAAACACTACACCTTGCTAGCATGAGCTATTTAGAAGCTATCCCAGTCATGCTAGCTTGATTATCTTTTATTGTTTGTCCACTCACCTTGAAATTATTTTTTTAGCCATTCCGAGATCACAGAAGTTGTTATTTTGAGATATTAATATTATCTGAGACACCAGGAATGATTAGACTTTATCGTTTTTACATCATCGTTAGCCAGTCTGTAGATTAGCTGGTGAAAAAGAAACATCACAACTTTTGAATTATGGTATGAATAATTTCTTTCCTTTCTAGTAGTAGATATTTGACACTAGTAGCTCTCCATGTTCAGCCAAAGTTACTTTACAAACTACTGTATTAAGTGCTAACTATACTGAAAAACTAGCTAATTGTATTGTTAGCTACACTATCAAGCTAACTATTGTATAAACTAGCAACAAATTGATATGGTGTAAGTTCACTAGCATGCTAGCCAACATTTGGAAGGTTTGCTAGCAAGTTTCAGGGTTCATTTTACAGCTCAATGGCTAACGTGTGGCAGAAGGAGACTGAGATACATCTACAAATAGTCCATGTACTTCACAATAACGAGGAATCGTCACATAAACCCTGGAAAACTGTGCTATCTAGCTAACGTTAAGACATTTTTCTTTTGTTAAGGAAACGGGACAGAAAAAAACTAACGCCTGGCCTCTGTGTGTCCTTCCGCAGAAACATTTAGAGAAACATTTACAAGATGATATTATACAGAACATGTACACAAAGCTGAAGTCCGCCGCTTCTCGATCAGCCATATGGTTGGCGTTAATGTCTTTTTTGTGTCCGTTGAGAGATTTTTCAGCGCAGCATTGAGGGACGCTGTTATTGTTGGCCGTTCTGCTCCGCTACGGCGTGTGTCCTTGGACTGGGGCTTCAGATCACCGCAAAAACTCGGAACGCTTTTCCTCCTGTGGGATTCCGCAAGCTGGAGGGAGGAAGAAGAATAATGGCTGTTCATTTGGCTTCACACACACACACACACACACACATCATTTACATGTTTTATGACTCGAGTCACTAAACACATACTCTGGGTGGTCCTTTTATCCTCCTCAAACCTTTAAGCCTCGACTCGACCACAAATTAAATTAAATTAGATCAGCTGATTTAGTGTCCCACTGAAACCAGTATGACATCATCGGCACGCCGTTCCAGTCGTCCGCTGCATTATTGCGCTTTTTCCAGCCCTGACTTTAAAGAGTGCGTTAACATCACACTATCCCACAGCGCTGTGGTGATGAATTCTCTATAACAGCAGCTCTGACAGTAGCGCAGGTTTATATTAATGCGCTAATATGTTATCGTTTCTATAGTAACAGCTCATTCACAGGGACGTGTACGGCGGACGCTCCACTGATAATAAACAAATTTAAAAAATCGTTGATGTCGTGATCGTTGAAGTTTTCTGTCGTTTATTTAACATTTATGGAAGGAGTCTCCAGTGTCAGCGCTTTGTAACAGTCAGAGGTAAAGCTGTAACTTTACGTTTTCCGAGTTTACGCTTCTTTGCGGTTTCTCGGTAACATGACAGGAGTTACCTCTCTGATGTGATTCTGTTCTGGTACGAGCCGCTGTAGTGTCGCCTCTTGTCCACCGGCATCACGTCCAGATATCCACCCGATTCGTTCTGAATCACACCAGCGTGAATCGCAGCCCGACAAATACTGGAGCTCTGATTAAAATAACACACAGAGGGGAGAGAGACAGAGAGAGATTTCAGTACTGGAGAGAAAACAACTGTTCTGAATAAACATTAACGTAAAGAGTGCGTCCTCAAAGCATACGCCATGACCCATGATCTCATTTCCCACTTCTACCTGATGTGCAGTACCACCGAGCCAGATAAGATCCTGTTTGAAGTTTGCTAAAAGGCGTGTTGAAGTTCTCTGGTCTGATGAGACAGAAATTGATCTTTTTTAGCCTTGGTACAAACCTCTACATTTGCTGGAAACCCAACATTGCTCATCACCCTGAGAACACTATCTCCGCCCTGAAGCATGGTGGTGGTAGCACCATATTGAGAGCTGCCTTCTTGGTTGCTTCTCTGATTAATGCCCCTTAAACCCTGATTGATACTTTTCCAGAACTTTCTCCCAGACTTGTTTCGACAGCTCCTTGGTCCTCATTTGGAGCTCGTTCTATTTGTTCTCTAAATCTGGGGCCTTCCATTTTTCCACCAGTTTTATGGGCTAGTATTACTGGTACAGATTGTATCACTACAAAATGTGTAAAAACCAACAAATGTCTGCTTTTTTTTGTTTAATTTACTTTTCTTTCATTCGTACCTTCAGATGTTAGACACTGTGTAGATAAAGATAAAAATTATTTCCAATTAATTCCATTTCAGTTCCAGGTGGAAGGTGGAAATGTTCGAGAGAAATAAATGCTAATTTTTATAATTTTTATACATTTTTTTAAAACTTTTCTCAAGTTAATACACATACAGAACTTACATCTGCGTAGTAACGCGTCCCGATCACACGGGCGTGGCTGTTGTACAGGCAATTACGAGGACAATACAACCTGGAAAAGCAAACAGTTCATTTAAATGACAGAGATCAGGTCATTAATTACACGCATTACTGATTATCCGCTTATACGTGCGTGAATTATCTTTGGAAAGTCAAATAAAAGTTAATAACCTTGGACAATGTGTGACGGGCTTTTTGAAAGGACAGTATTCAGCCACCGTCATGTCACAGGATATCGCTTTTACTGCAGAAGAATATAAAATAGAAGATAAAATCCATAACAGCTTTTGTTTTGATGTTTATTGTATGCACTTGGTAGGTTATTAGTTATGCTAATGTGAAGGGTACTGACCTGGTACCTTTGTGACAGTGAAGGCATTAGCGCTCTGCTCTTTCCTGCGGAGGAAACAGATGAAAAATAAAAGTCAGAGCTCCGTTCTTTTCCTCCGTGTGTCAGCGAGTCGGTGTGATGGAGCTGAGCAGCTCCGAGACTTACGCCAGCGTCTGAACTCCGTTTTGGTGGGACTTGGTGAAACGTGTCCGTCTGCCGACTCTGGTGATGTCCAGCCAGCCTCCGTCATCGTCTATAATCCCGACGTGCAAAGCGGCGCCACAGATACTGGATTGCTGAATAAAACAGCATCATGATCTATAAATTTTTTGTTAAATATTACTGTATTAACTACATTCATGTTTCTATCTTTTTAATCAGTTGAGCTTCGTCTTAGTTGCTAAGTGGTGAAGCTTTCTCTGATAAGACAATATATATACGATGCTAAGGCAATATGCCAATATATCATTATTGTGATAAATTATGTGATAATACACTTTTCTGAAATATTGTGTACATTGTGATATCTTTAACATTTATGATGTTTTTTTTAAAAATAACAATTAAAAACTCTGATCTTTTTGTTACAAATTTGAAACTTGAAAATTGTAAAATGTTCAAATAACATACTGAATTTTTTATCTTTCCTTCTGAAATTAAACAATTTTTAAATGTAAATGTATTAAAGAATGACACGTAATACTTTTTATCTGTTTATAGTTACATTTAATGTTGTTTAACTGTTGGTCTTTTTTCTTTCTCTTGATGTTAATAAGACAAACAATTCAGAGAAAACTTCACCATATCATTGATTACACACATTTTTAAATCTGTTTATGTCTAACATCCGCTGGACACGTCCCTGTGAATGAGCTGTTGCTATAGAAACGATAACGCATTCGAACGATCGCATTAATATAAACCTGTGATTTGCTGCTGCGCTACTGTCAGAGCTGCTGTTATAGAAAATTAATGAGCACCTTCTGGCCAATCACAATCCAGAATACAGCAGCACTTTGATGTAATCAAAGTTAATAATTATAATAATTATAATATAAAGAAACCCAAACGATCTCATCTGAACTCCTGGCTGCAGCTGAGACTGTGAGTGTTGCGTCTTTGAACACGTCTGTGAAGGGCGTGTTAATGAGCTGATGAGTTGAACCAGCCGTGTTAAATCAGGGATAAATATAAAGTGCTGTTGTCCTTCATCGCCGCCGTCTGACTTCCTGTTCCTCATTGTTCTAATTTGGAAAGTGTGACTGTGTGTGATACACTTTGTAGATTGTAGTTTAAATCACGTACCACATCGTAATATCCCGATCCCAGCACTTTTCCATAGTTGTATAAACATCCAGGTGGACATTCATACCTGTTAATTTAAAAAAAAGGAAGTTATATGGTTAAGAAATAACAGGGAATAACGAATAGAGTGATATTTGAGTGCAGTACAACACAGAAAGATGACAAAGTAAAGCATTTACCTGTTGCAGGTGGTTCCTTTACACCTATCCCGTAACTTTACATCACACTCCACCTGCTGAGCTGCAAAACAGGACGAGGCAGAGTACACCTGACTGACAGGAAATCTGTCAGGAAATGTTTCTATGCACGGATTTTTGCGGAGCTTGCATGACCGGGAACTTTTTAAAAGGTGTAATGTTCACACATTGCCATTAACGCTTTGTTCTTATTTCTTCTTCGCCTGTAAATCAGGGCTGCGAAGTTTCATTTGCATATTGCAACATAATTGGCTGCTGAATTCTATGATGCAATAACACACACCTGTCACATGTTCAGGCTTAATTCAGATTATTCACTCAGCTGTTTCTGATAATTTCTTGACACTTTTCGATTATCTACATACTTAAAAATTCTGCAAAAGAATTCAAACTTTAAATGTTTAGTAAAGGACATTAAGTACATTCAACACTGTAAGAGTTTATTTGTTTATTATTTACGTGAAATCATTACACAGTGATAGTTATTAGAGTTAATGTAACACTGTAAGAGTTGTGTACGTGTGAATGTGGATCAAAGCTCTTACACATTTGCTCAGTGCTGACGATCTCGTTCCTGTCCAGGCCGCGGTTACGTGACGGTGTTGGTGCTGGTGTTGGTGCGTGTGAGTGATCAGCAGGTGGAGATGATTGACTGTGCGATGGCTCCGGCTCGATGTAGTTACTCTCCTCTGGCTCGGGGGCGAAATATCTCTGATTGCCATCATCTGAATAAATAAATACACAAATAATCTCAAATAATCACAAGTCAACACCTGCTGCTGTCAGAACAGTGCAGGTCCAAATGCAGGAGCGATTCAAGAGCTCACAGTGTTAATTAATCTTATTTAACTTATTTAATCTTTTTTAATTAAATATTTAGCACCGTGGGTGTTGATTCCACCTTATTTATTTAGAATGATTTAGCACTCAATACAACAATAGATTCTAATTAAATCCTACGAGTGTTAATTCCACACTGTAAGTGTTAATTTAAGAGTGCGGGTGTTAACAGTAATAACACAGTAGGTGTTAAATGAACAAACGGTGGTACCTTTATAGCAGAGGTTGTCTCTGCAGCCTCCTCCGTAGCTGGATGGACACGCTGAACACGGCCGGCCATGTTTATACGGCGCATGACCCCACCAGTTCCCCCTAACATCATCACAACAGCACTTCAACTACAATAAACCACCGTTATTTATTTCTTACTTATTGCTTTGAGTCTCTGTGTTTTTGGACCACCAGCTGTCCGGAGTTTACTGCGTCTGAGCTAAATGAGTTGTTAATGAAGGGAGAGCTGTTTAGCGCAGTCGCTTTACACGACTAATTCATGTGACAATAAAAAAAAAAAAAACCCACATGGGGTTGTTTACTTACGGTGGTGAGTAATTACACACTAGATAGACGGCTTTGGCCCAGATCATTCCCCAGACGTTCATGTTGTAGCACACGTTGATGGCACAGCCGATTTTATTGCTGGTGGCCCAAACCAGCTGCAAACAGACACCAGTTCCGTTTATCAACAGTCATGTGACTACGATCATTCTCTCTGAGTAACAACAGACAAATTTCTCTTATAAATTTCTCTTATATTACAGCGGTTATATTCTGTCTGTATCGGCTGTTTTAACACTTTTAATACTTTTCTTCTGGACCCGAGCCCATCTGGAGTTCGCTTCAGGTCAACTTCAACATGTGTGAAAACAATCCGCTCCTCAGCCTGAGCATCGAATAACACGATTGTTTGAATGTTTTAAATCATGTTGTGGTCTGCACACGAAACATAACATCTTCTATATATATATATATATATATATATATATATATAGACAGAGAAAGCAAAAAAATCATTTGGTGAAATGGCGAATTAGTTTCGGACACAAGCGAGCAGCTTCGACAGAACTGTTGATCAAAGTTAAAAAGAAAAAAATACATTAAGTACATTAAACATTGATAAGAACAATAAAAAGGAGATGTAACTCTTATTTCCTATTTTGCTCAGACTTAGCGCAAAGCTCACATGATGAAAACGCTCCAACTTCCAGCATCGCACACTTTATACCAACATTTTATCACACTGTATAAAAGGAGATGGAAGACAAAACCATACAAACTGACTTCACTTCCTTTCTGCACTCCACAGTTTTTAAAGAACATACTCCACCTCACGTATACATGCTGTTATTTAACTTTACATTATATTGCTTGAAGATTAGACAGCTGTACAGTGAATTAAAGGCGTGTGTACCTGTGTGTAGTGTGTACAGATGGGTCCGGAGCACCTGTAGGGACAGTAGGGGTTACACTCCTGTGGATAGGGGAAGCTGAAGTGCTGAACTTCATCATACCACGCCTGCACGTGAAAGGTCGGAGGTCGTTCTCTACGAAAATACAATTAAACAAATATATATATGTATATATACATATACTGTACAATGCTGTACTCCACTATACTCTACTATACTGTACTATAATGTACTATACTACACTATTCCATGCAACACTGTATTGCACTATACTATACGATACTTTATTATTGATATACATCACAGTACTGTACTGCACTATATTAAATCGTTCTGTTCTATACCACAATCTAACGCACTACACTAGTGACACTGTGCTGTACTCTGTTACGTTCCAACTCACTACACTTGATACTATACTACAATACTACTGTACTGTTTTATACAACATTTTACTAAAGACACTATGATTGCTAATCCTAGACTGTACTACATTTGATACTGTATTCTACTACACTACACCATACTAGCATGCTTTAATGCATTGTATAATACTACATAAATACTGTACTGCATTATACTATAATATTACACGGTCAGTTTCACAGATACTATGCTGTAGTTCACTATATTGTACTATGCTTTATGTGTTATGTTTGATACTGTACTATGCTCTTCCATACTATATTTTACAATAAGATACCATCCTATAGTACACTATACTATACCACACACTATATGTCTATTTGTCTATCAGGTATACTATATATACAGTAGTATGTACTACAATACTGACAATACTTTACTACTAACAGATGAATATTTGTGTGAACTCTGGTGTTGTATACACAGTATTTCTCACACTAAAAGCATAGAGAAGTTATCACAATGCCAGCAAAGTTTGATGTTGAAAAACGTTTTGGTAAAAGAACGTAGAGTGTTTTATGTAAGAGCTGAAGTTCACCTGCCCCAGTGCGCCCCCAGGTTCTGTCCGATCTGTGTGAGCAGGTGAGACGGGCCGTGCTGCCACAGACAGGTGTGAGCCCAATCCTCTGCACTGCGCTCCAACTCAGTGTCCCACACCTGAGACCAGACACACACACACACCCCTTTCTATTACCTGTTAGCTCCATTATCCTTGTAGCTCCAGCGAACATGTCTTAAGCTGAAAGAGGACATGCTGATTATTTATATAACTGTAATGCGACCGGAAATAAAGTTTTTGTGACTTCAGCATGGTAAAGCATTGTCAAATTATTGTCATTTCTTGCTCCTGTGCGTCAGTTCATGGCTGTTTGGTCATTATTACTCTCTGTTAGAGATCAGATCATGGCTTAGCAGCTATAATGTGTTTGTGCGTCACTGTGTTTGGACAAAGAGCTTTGTGTAAAAGCTCGGACATTCTCCTCGTATATATTGTGCACAATGGTGCTTCATTCAGCTACCTGAAACTTACTAATGTGCACTTAAAGCTGATTGTAGATGCTAATTTGTTCCATGTGCATGTCTATAAAATGGCCATTCTTTAATTCCAGTGATTTTTCTTCACCGTTCCAGTAAAACACGTTGCATTAAACAAGTTCCGCACAACTTCATACGATTAAGGGAAAGTGTCAAGAGTCAGGGCTGGCAGTGGTTAGGCAAGCATTTCCATAAATAGGTGAAAGTGAGTAGTTCAGTCGTACACCAGCAATAAACCTTCAGAAACATAGCCGTTTTGGCTGATGGCCTGTGATTAACTTCACCACAAGCATGCAGTTTCTCAATGTGAGTGCAATGCTGCAATCTGCTCGTCTTATTTCACGCTCCAAACTTCGTCTCGTGGAGCTCCTGTTACCTGATTTTGGCTTTCTGCCACTGCTCACTTGCTGTAATTCCTCATTACTACTGAGTCCTGACTTTAGAGTTCACTCCAGCTGAAACATGAACCTTCGGTGACCTCCACTGCTTCCTGTTCAGAGTAATTACCCACAGGTCTTTGGGGCGGCCGGTTGGTTGTTGTGCTCTCCTCGTTGGGGGGCCCACACACAGAACCACACTGTTCTGCTCTGGAGATGAACAGATTACACTCCGAGTGGCTGAGAGAGCCGGCCGGCGTCAGTTTAAACGCACACTGAAAACACAGCTGAGTTGTTTTTAAAGTGTAATTACTTTTAAACATTTATTATCCAACAGCCTCCATATCCTGCGTGCATTGTTTAATGTGTAGCCTTCCTTTCATCATTACAGCACTCAATATAACAAGTACTGCATTTCAATCATACTATTTATTTGCTTTTCTTTTATTCTACTGCTCTTAATTGTCTGAAACTGTTACTAGGCAGGTTTGCATCCATTGAACACACTATTGTCAGTAATGTTTTACAAATATCGGCAAAAATATTTTCAGTTGACTTTGAAATTTGATAGAAGGCTATAGTGGAAATATTTCTGAAAAACATAATAGGAATAATGATTTAAAATGAATTAAAAACATGCACACAATTTACTCTTGAAATTCCTGATGGTCTCAAATCCAATTCAGCATTTTTTCCCCTTATAATCCAGAATTTATATGACAGCATTTCTGCAGGAAGTGAAGTCAGCATGTACAGTTATTTATCACTAAAAGTCAATTTATTTCAAACAAGCTTTCAGCAGTAAAATGATCACATTTTAGGAATGCATTTTGTCACTAGTGTAGAAAATTAATGTCTGTGCTGCAAAGAATTGATGAGTTTATAAAGAAGCTGTTTGTCAAAGCCACTGGTTCAGAGATGTGATGAGTGACGAGTTACATTTCTAGAAACTCCATAAAACAAAAAAAAAATCAAACACATCTCTAAAAGCACATCCTGCTTCATCCTCCCGGCCATTTGAACAAGCCAAAGATTCAATACGATCCAATTTAGAGCCTATTAAATGCAATTAAAAACAAGGCCACGCCTCTTTCACTGAGACTGACGGACACAGAGGCCACGCCTCCTTCACTAGGACTGACAGGCACAGAGGCCACGCCTCCTTCACTAGGACTGACAGGCACAGAGGCCACGCCTCCTTCACTAGGACTGACAGACACAGAGGCCACGCCTCCTTCACTAGGACTGACATTGCACCTGTCAGACATAATGAAATCCTTTCCCTGTATTTGGCTCAAAATTTTATCTCTGAACATGAACTGTTGACCTTTGACCTGAGAGCCAGTATTTGTCTCCACTGTTGCCAACTGCCGTGCGCTGGACAAATCTTCTGAGAACCAATGTGTGATATTTGCTGAAGGG
>CM075023.1:649113-666182 GCA_037576675.1 Pangasius sanitwongsei
CTCCACACCTGAGAAAAAGACTCTCGTTATAAACTCCTCACTGTTCTCCATATTTAGCTAATTCACTTAGCTACTGTCAGGTTTGTTTAGACTGGGCGGGGGTGTGTCATGGCGTATTTTGTACGCTATTGGCTGTTGTGTAAATCAGTCCAGCACTTCAACACACCTTTACTCTGACTTCTGTTCAAAAGGAAATACATGAAAAAAATCACTGTTTTCAAGACATTTTATAGGGATTTTAAATTTAACACAAATTAAAGGTGGGCCCAATTCTTATTCTACCTTCATGTGTGTTTTGTATTAAGCCGAGTCTCTTCTGTCATTCTGTGTTGAAAACATATGTTTTTTTTTTTAAAAATTCAGTTGTAAACCAACCAGTGTCAGGTGTCCACTTCTAAGAATTTATTTAAACAAAGTAAAACACAATTATTAAAGTTTTTCTGTTGCTGTAGGAAATGACATGAAATTAAAATGGGTAAATGTGTTTACAAAAATGATGTGAAAATATATTTTTGGCCTGTTAAAATTAAAAGTGTAATTTTCTTCTCTCTAAAAAAAAAAGGAAGAAAGAAAAGCGAGGACACACCCACAGTAACCGCAGTTCTTGCATTCTTCACAGCAGGGATGATGCTACCACTACCATGCTTCATGGCACGGATGATGCTACCACTACCATGCTTCACTGCAGGGATGATGCTACCACTACCATGCTTCATGGCACAGATGATGCTACCACTACCATGCTTCACTGCAGGGATGATGCTACCACTACCATGCTTCATGGCACAGATGATGCTACCACTACCATGCTTCACTGCAGGGATGATGCTACCACTACCATGCTTCACTGCAAGGATGGTGTTCTCAGGGTGATGAGGTCTCTAACAAATGTAGTGCTTTGTGGCAAAAAAAAAGGTCAAGGCCAAAAAGTTGAACTTTGGTCTCCTGAGACCAGAGAACCTTTTCTCACATGTTTGCTGACCTCTGGGTTTCTCCAGTTCCTTCAGAGTTCCCCTTGACCTCATGGTTGCTTCTCGGACTAGTTCCTTCTTCACCCGGTCACTGCTTTCTGTTGAATGGCCTCTTCTGAGGAAGAATCACGCTTAACTCTATTTATTTCTATTTTTTAATAATGGATTTGCTGGTGCTTCATGGGATGTTCAAAGTCTGAGCTATTTTATTTATAGCTAATACCTGGCTGATACTTTTCCAGAAGCGTTGCTCATATATTCCAGCTTGAACTGTGTTGTGTTGATGCATGCCTCTACGTTTTAGCTACCTGTCATGTGGAAATGTGTGTGTGCCAACATGAAAATTAAATATGACCAAAAAATCAGCAGCTCTTCACCGCATGGCCCTGCTGTGCATCTGGAACAGCTGGAACAGTGGCGCTCTGTGTGAGCTGAAATCTCAGAGAAACCACCACACACTGAAGCTCTGATTCACCATTCAGCCTCTCTACACACACAACACAAATAAAGCTGGGGGCTTTAAAATAACTGCAGACACAAAAAAGGTTATATAGCACCATGAAAACACACACACACACACACAAAGTCAGTTACAGTAGACCTGCTTTAAGCACAACAACGTTAAAGCAGGGATGCGTTTGTAGTGCCTTGCTGATTTAGGCTAACAATGCTTTAATTATATTTTATAAAATCCAACTGAAAGTAATGTATTTTGTTAATTAGAAGGGACAATTTCAGCCAAAGAACAATAATCCCAGGTTAAAAATACCACAAAAGCAGTGCGGTAATTGGGCGGCGAAAGAGTCGATTCTTCTTGGTGAGCTGAGCCAAATGATCTGACTCACTCAGAAAACTTTCCCATAATGCCAGAATTCCCATCGCTACCCAGAATGCATTGTGTTCTGATGTAATTTCCGTTTTAAAACAGCTGAGTAAAACATGGCAAAGAGAAACACATGGATTCAGTCTTTCCAGGTTCCTCAGTGTGTTCTGACCCGTATATATATATATATATATAGTCTGTGGAAGCTGAACTAATAGAGCTTTTGTTATTCGAAAGGGAAGGAGGGTAATTTTTTAATTTCTGATCCCCTCTGAACCCGTGCCAACACTGCAGGCTTGTTAAAGTTAGACAAATAAAAGACCAGGCCAAAACAAACCGATGGCTGATTTGGCGTTTCTCATTTTCTTGAGGTCTGATTCTCATTTTCTTGAGGTGCAGCAGCTTTATTCACCTGATTTATCTTCATCAACGTGTCGGAGATGTTTAAGACCCCCAGCACAAACACCCTCATATTCACATTCTACACAAATGCCCTTTTTTAATAGAATACACCACTTCTTTATTGAGTACAAATCATCCAAATCATACATGGGCCACATAATAAAATAAACCCCAAAATATATACATCTTCAGTGCAGTCCAGCAGAGTGATGAGTCTGTTGAGCACTTTTTCCCACATTAAGTGTATTGTGAATGTGTGAATGAATGAAACACCAGCACCAGAACATCACACATTTAAAGCAGTGCACTTCCTGTCCAGATGATGGCGCTGTACCTCAGAGATAATAAAAAAAAAAGAAAGAAAGAAAGAAACCTGCAAGAAGAGGCTTCCTGAATGACGTTTATGATAACATTTTACATGTTTCAGGAATGTGCAAAGCTGCCGGACTGCTTTCATTAAGATTGAAAAACATGTTGGAAAATGTTCCAAAGTGATTCGGCTTTGCGCTGTTCTGACTTCTGCTGTGAGATACAGAGCAGGAAGAGCAAAAATCTGCACAAAGTCAACAAGAGCGCTAAACAATAGTGATAATAAATAACAGAAACAAAAATCCCCAAAGTCGCCACTTTTAAAATAACAGGAGGTGTGTGTGTGTGTGTGTGTTTGTGTGTGCGTATGTGTGTGTGTACCTGATGTTTAACCTGGTTGAGCACTGAAGCACCATTTCTCAGGAGGAGTAATAAAAATACTCTCCTATAGCAGCATTTTCTGGACTTAAATTCAGAAATCCAACGCTAATTTATAATAACACTAACACTAAAGTTCACGAGATATGAATTAAATTGCGAAATGTGTATTTTCATGTGCGTTTTTGTTTACAACAGTGTAGAATTGCTGACATTTTAAAATGCAAAAAGTCTTACCAGGCGTGATTACAGGTGTAAGAAATTCATCCATTGCACTTTTTCTTATTTTCACACAAAATAAAACGTTGCATCTGTTTGCATTTTCACTGTCAGCGAGTTACGCCTGTCAATCATTTGCTGTGAACGATGTCTCCTATTTGTTTAATTAGCATTTGTATTTGAATAAAGTCTGTAAATGCTGCCGTACATAAAGTCTCAGCATGTGAAAAATGGTATTGAAATGAAATATAGGCTTGTGCCGATAGGTCGTGTTTTATTTCTCCATAACCCACAGCGCTGCTGAATTCTGGATTCTGATTGGCTAATTAATTGTTGATTCATTTTCTATAGTAACAGTTCATCCACAGGGACATGTACAGCAGACGTTCAACATAAACCGATAAAAAGAAAGCGTGAAACAGTTGATATGGTTCTCTATAAGTTCTCTTTTTTGTAAGGAAATGTTTATTTAACATTTATGGAAGGAGTCTGCGGCCGGTGCGGGAACGACCATTTATAGCTGCTATAACGTAAGTGAGAACAGGAACTGACTAGTTTTGTGAATGTTCCAAAACATTAAATGTAACTATAAACCTATAAACAGAAAAAAAGTATGACATTCATTAATAACTAACAATTACTAATAACTGGGTAATTGCTGTGGTATAAGAGGAATAAAACACATGGGGACGTGCTGTTATAGGAAAATAATCAACGTCGGGGTGGTGACAGTAACTCCGCTTCATCTCACCACCCCGTCACGTGCTATTTTACTATAACACACACACACACACACACAGTGTTTATTGCACATGCTTACAAACAACCACAACCACTGCATGTTGTAGCTACACACAGACTGAGATTATAACATGGCAGATAGAGGCTCATGACATCTGAATATAGACATTCAGAAATCATATCTAGATATATTTATATATATATATATATATATAAAACCGACTGAATTATTTATAGATATGTCAAACGTAGCCTTGACCACACAGGAATACACTCTTTCACTATCAAGCGCATCAATATGATGATCTGTAGTAATAAAAAGTCATACATACAGAATGTTTTAACATCAGCACCATTTCTGGAATTGTAAGTGTAAGTCATATAAAGTCTTCTGCTGCTGTACAAAACTTGCCGTGTAAGATATATATATATATATATATCAATGTGTATGTTTGCTGTACTATGGCAGCTCACTTAAACCAGTACATGAAGTTGGAGTTAACTGACGGGAAGCACATGTTGTTCCTACACGATCCTCCGTAGCTCGGGGGACACGCTGAACACGGCACGCCCACTTTGTAGGGCGCCTCACCTATCCAGTTTCCCCTGCAAAAAAGAAAACTATAAACTAAAATGAAATATACAAAATAATCGGCACAAAGTTTGGTGTCACTCACACCAACATCTACAGAGTCATGTAGAGGGCGTGGCCTAAGATCGGAAGATCTGAAGGAGTTTTAATATAGACTTCTTCTGATATTTTATGTACTAAGATAAATGATGTATTTTGAGCTGAGTGATGATAAACTGCATGTTTATGTCTCGACTGAGGGACTACATTCGGGCTGGAAGGAAACTATGTGCATTTCGGTTTTTAATTAAAAAATTTTAATATACCATCTGCTTTATAACTCATCAATATCTGGTCATTTATATCATAATTAATAACATCAAATATCTTTTCTCTCTTGAGTCTGATGTAGGAGTTGGTTAGTGATGGAGACACCAGATGGCGTTATTGAGTGAGTTTTAAACCAGACAGCACTCACTTGGGGGAATAATCACAGACCAGGTAGGTTGCTTGTCTCCACACGGATCCCCACACCACCATGTTGTAACACACCTGAATTGCACAGCCCACTCGGTTTGTTGTCCCCCAAACCATCTGTGTAAAACACGGAGAGGTTCTTCTAAAATTAACCTGGTACAGGTCTACAGTCAGGTTTAACAAGCATAAGAGTTCAGGACAAGGGTATTAACATAGATGTAAGCTAGTAAAATAGTGCACAAGATAGTATGTGAGTATGCTAGTATGCATGTATAATGGCAATAAATAGGCTTGTATGCAAGTATGATATATTGTAAGTATGATAGTATACGAGTATGCTATGTTTGAATGTTAGTATGCAAGTATGCTAGTATGCAAGTATGCTAGTTAGTAAGTATGATAGTATACGAGTATGCTATGTTTGAATGTTAGTATGCAAGTATGCTAGTTTGTAAGTATGATAGTATGTGAGTATGTCACAGCTTTCTAATACACACACACACACTTACCTGTGTGTAATTTGTTCCACTCACCTGTGTGTAATGTGTGCACATGGGTCCATAACAGCGCATGGGGCACGTGGGGTTGCAGTTGTGTGGGTACGGGAACACGTAATCCTTCACCTCATCATACCAGGGCTTCACCAGCTGCAGTACTGACCGGTAACTGACAACAACAACAAATAATAATAATAATAATAATAATAATAATAATAATTGTTTTTTCTTGAGGTGACCTGGAGCAGGAGCACTTAACGTTGCTAAGACTCACTTGCCCGTGCGGACGGAGAGATTTTGGCCGAGGTATCGGAGCAGATATGGAGGTCCGTGATCCCAGATACAGGTGGCAGCCCAGGACTCAGCTGAACGCGCCAGAGATTCATCCCACACCTGGTCATACACAACACACACCTGGTCATACATAATACACACCTGGTCATACACAACACACACCTGGTCATACATAATACACACCTGGTCATACATAATACACACCTGATCATACACAACACGCACCTGGTCACACACCCAGTCATACACAACACACACCTGGTCATACATAATACACACCCGGTCATACACAACACACACCTGGTCATACATAATACACACCTGGTCATACATAATACACACCTGATCATACACAACACACACCTGGTCACACACCCAGTCACACACAACACGCACCCAGTCATACACAATACACACCTGGTCATACACAACACGCACCTAGTCGCACACAACACGCACCCAGTCACACACAATAAACACCTGGTCATACACAACACGCACCTAGTCGCACACAACACACACCCAGTCATACACAATACACACCTGGTCACACACACAGTTGATTTATTATCAGAAGCATCTGCACCTTAGTGAGGCATTAACATTACACAGAAACGCACAAACAAAATGACTGTGTAAAATGTTTCCTCTCAGATCAGCAGTTCTCCGTCTTCCTGAAACACACAACTACACAAACAATACTGTTCCTTTTCATGGCCTGTTGATATGTTCTCTAAGACTAGCCTCTCTGTACTCTGAGGTACACTGTGTACATGTAGATGTGGCTATCCTCACTCTTCATAATGTTTAGCTAACAGAGAACTTTACAGACCACAGGACGTACCAGGAGAATATAACACAACACTAATCTGAGCCGGAAAGCAAATCTGCTTATCTAATCCAGAGCTCAGGCACATAGTTTCTGCCATGTTCATTCACAAATGCTATTTCCCTTTAAAAGCAACCCATATCTAATTGAATTTTACATTCATTCCAGATTTAGAAGCGTCCTTTAAAAATATGTTTGGCCTTTTAAGGTCATATTTACTACAGTCCAAAAGAAATCAATGCTTAATGCAATGCTTAATGTTGCCCACTAGAGGGAGCAGCCAACAAAATGGCGCCCGGTCTGACCTCCATCAGTTATATTACGCTTATTTCAGTATTGTGGGACGGATAATCATTTTTAAAAGTCCAAAATTTGTCAGCATTTTTTTTTTACACTTCCTAAATTTAAATAGATTACTTTCCAGTAAGATAATTTTAGTCCATGACTCATATTCATTAACTTATCATTCAAGTCACTCGTAAGGAAAACCAACAGCCGTGCATTAACCAATCATACCCGTCCTTTCAATTTCGCGCCATAAATGATCCAATCATATCCATAGTCAGAGTTCACGCCCTAGCAACCGCCTCACGCCACAGCAACCGTTACCATGGTGACCACAGGCAGCTGGTTTAGGCTAGCAGATTACAAAATACAAATAACTATATATTATTTTAACTGTATAATTATTAATAAGTAGAGTTTAAAATTTTTTTTAAAAATAAAGTTTATTTTGGGGTCCTGATAAACCTGATAAAGAGGAGAACGGTTATATTTCTATTTTTATATATGCAATACATCTGTCTTTTATTTATTTATTTATTTATTGTAATACCAAATTAGTAACATGAGGAAACTAGCAGGAATGAGTTTTGTCCCTGCTGAAAAAAAGAATAGAAACCATCACAGAAATTCTAATGGTTTCCACTACAAATACCATTACAAACCATCAGCTAACCAGTAAAACCTTTACCATTACTGGTCCTTAATGGTATCCACTAGACATAACATGCCACCAACAGAAGGCAACAAATTACCAGTAGAGACCCACAGGGACCATTAGAGTTTCCGTTAAAACCAATACAATTCCCATTATAACCATTAAAACCATTACAATATTTCTATGAGGGTTTCTATTGGGTTTTTTTTTCAGCAGGGATGGATTTTGGACCACTCACCATGTACTCCATGTTGGCTGCTGGAGGAAACACTCGAGCTCGCACCTGATTGTGATAATCAACGATGGCCAACATATCGCTCTGAGAAATATATCTCTTCCTCCTCGATTTTATCTCTGACATCGACACCTGATCTTCCACGTTCTCTGCAACGGTCGTGTTCACGCCTGTCGGTAAATCGGTCTCGTTTTTCACCGTCCGTGCACTCACATGGCTGGCGATGAATAAGAGGATCAGGTCGAAGAGAAAGTTCCTCATGTTCTCCGGTTAATCTCCTGAAATGACACCGACAGCATTAGACATGAGGAATCTGCACATTGAGGCTTAAATAAATATAATGTTGGAGCTCAGAACCCAAACAGTGAATGCAATGCATTAAAAGGTAGTGAATCATAACTAAATGCAAAGCTGGAGCAACATTAAACAGTGCTCTTACCCTTTAAATAGCTTAAAACCCTGTGAGCAGCTGTAACTGATGACTCTGTCTGCTTTCTCTTGTACTTTTCACACTGCAAAAAACCTCCCACTGCTCTTTCAGCCCATTCCTGTTTATATAGTCGGGAAGCTGGCCTTAGGTGCACTCTATGTCCCTCCCTACTACCTGAATCAAGTGCACTTCAACCAACCATCCCTATTTAAAGACCATAAAGACCACCACCTAAAGTAGTGATCCAAAATCTTATAGCGTGCAAAAATACTGTAGGAGGGTAAATGTTGCAAAAATAAACATGCTACCAGATTACATCCAGTTTTGTCAACATTTATTTTAGAGGAAAGTAGCTAATGCATGCTCGAAAAGTTGCCAGATGTTTGACAGAAATGGGCTCATTTGCATATTAATTTAATCATCATGATCATTTGCATATCAAAACATGTTACATGAAGAAGGAAGATTTCTGGAAGAAACATAATAGAATAAAACACAATGAAGTTTTATAAGAATAGAAAATAATAGATTATAACATATGTTTGATAGAAAGAAGTATGTACAAACAATTTGTAAAAATGTAAAGACTTTTACCCTGATAAATAAAAATTAAAACACTTCAGGATGTGCTGTTGTAGGAAAGTTTCCTATAACAGCATATGTCCCGGAGTGTTTTATTCCACTTATACCACAAAAATTTATCAGCAAGTACAGTTTTTTTTTTTTTAAATTTATTAACCCTTTCTCACAGTACACTGGCCTTTCATTCCATCTGCAGAATAGAAATTATCGGACATTTTCAATCAGTATAAACAAAAGAATTATCACTGCAAGTCTGTTATAAGATTAGTCAGGACACTGTTGGGTTTCTGTGTGTAGAGTATCATGAGTCAGGGGCGATGGGAAAGGGGAGGGATGTGAGCCCCCTGCTGGGCAAATAATTCACACTTCTCCACAATAACACTGGTACAGAGATAAAACGGACAGCACAACTAAAGCTTTTTTGACAGTAAAACACCATATACAACTGCCACAATAAAATTATAACATTTAAACCTAGTAGGCTAGAAAAAAGAAGAAAAAAAAATACTTAAACGCCTGTGTGTCTACTTTCGTATGAGCCATTAACCACAATTATGGAGTGTGATATCACAAATAAATTCAATGCTGAAAACGGGCACACTCAAAAAGGTTGTAAATTCCTGTTTTTGGCCTCTGGTGAAAAGATTTTATCCAAAAATGACAGAAAAAATGACAAAAATGCTTGTCATGTTACCGAGAAACCGCAAACTAAAAGAAAGCATAAACTCCTCTGTCCTGGAGACTTTCCCATGTCAGAAGATTTACATAAAAGTTACAGCTTTACTTCTGACTGTTAGAAACCGCTGACACTGGAGACTCCTTCCATAAACATTTAAAAAAAAAACCATCTCCTTACTGAAAACTTCACCATATAGACAATCTCGTTGTGAAGTCCCTGTGAATGAGCTGTTACTATAGAAACGATAACGTATTAGAACGAGCGCGTTAATATGATAAACCTGAGATTTGCGGCTGCGCTACTCTCAGAGCTGCTGTTATAGAAAGTTAATCAACACGTGACGACCAATCACAATCCAGAATTTAACAGCGCTGTTATATAACCGGCAGCTTTAGGAGTCAATGGATTGCACCACTGGACATAATTCAATCCCATAATTCCTGTCAGTGTAAGAGGGGAAGATGGTGGGTGAAACCGAACGTATTTAAGAGGCATAAAGTCATACACTATTCTACAAATATTATTGAAAGGGTCCTGTTTCTCTCAGTTTTCAGTGTGTTTCTCTGAGGTTTGGTTTTACAGGACACACTTGATATCCTGGTGCACTTGTTCTGTGTTTTGGATCTAAAGTGCTTTTCTTGTGGTGCAGAAGTGGAGCACTAAAGTGTTTGTGTTGGCAGATGGAGCCTGGCAGAGACAGCGATGTGACGCAGGTCTGAATGACCCCGCTGCACTCCATACTCCACTGCACACTCCTCCCTTCTCTGCTTTTCTCCTGAACTCTGGACAACCCAGATTTTTTTTTTTTTTTTTTTTTTTAAATTAATCATACTGATACACAAGACTCTGAATCACTGGCCTAAAACTCACTGCTCAGGTCCTGGACCAGGTTTAATCCAGATATCGCTTTACATTATAGACTACCTGGGGATGTGAAGATTATATTAGTACGCTGTGATAGGTGTGTTACCGAATTAGTTTCCTATAGTTTCCTATAACAGAATTCTGGATTGTGATTGGTCAGTGTTAAAGGTGTTGATTAATTTTCTATAACAGCAGCTCTGACAGTAGTGCAGCTGCAAATCACAGGTTTACAGTGTATTATTCTAATATGTTATCGTTTCTACACTAACAGCTTGTTCACAATAACAGCTATCGCTACACATAAATGGATTAAAACGTGTGTAATTGTTGTCATGGTGATGTTTTCTGTAAGGAGAAATGTGTTTATTTAGCAGTTATGGAAGGAGTCTCCGGTGTCAGTGCTTTCTAACAGTCAGAGATAAAGCTTTTTGGGTTCTCGGTAACATGACAAGCTGCGATTTTTTTTTTTTTGCCGTATAAACTTCAAGAAAGAGCAAAAAAGAGAGGCTGGTGAGGGAACGACTGTTTATAGCTGCTATAACGTAAGTTAGAACAGGAAGTGACTTGTTTCATGGATGTTCCACAACATGAAATGTGACTATAAACAGATTAAAAAGTAAACACTTGGGAACAGGGTATTATAGGACAATAATCAATGTTACCGTTTCTATAGTAACACTCATTCACAGCGAACGCTCCACTAATAATATAAGGATTAGAAAACGTGTGTAATCATTGATGTGGTGACGTTTTCTGTAAAGAGACATTTATGTAACGTTTATGGAAGGAGTCTCCAGTGTCAGCGCTTTGTAACAGTCAGAAGTAAAGTTGCAACTTCAAGTTTTCCGACGTCTTCAGGACAGAGGAGTTTATGCTTCTTTGCGGTTTCTCAGTAACACGACAAGCTGCGTTTAGCTTTTTCGAGACAATAAAGAGAGGCTGGTGAGGGAACGACTGTTTATAGCTGCTATAACGTAAGTGAGAACAGGAACTAACTTTTCTTGTGGATGTTCCACAACATTAGCTGTAACTATAAATGGATTAAAAAGTAAACACGTGCACTTCAGGGTGGTAACAGTAACTCCGCTTCATCACACCACCAGATGCTAAATACTAAAATGACAGTTAGCATGTGTTCTTAAATTCTATAACTGATGCTAATAATGGAAGAAAACTGATGTTAAAGCATATCATCGTTAGCGGTTTTATCCGTTTGATCTGTTTTATGTTCAGTATTTGAGTGGTAAATCAGTGTTTCTGGGAATAACCTGAAATAAAATATAATCTGATTTATGTCCCATGAGGAATGTCCACCATTTCATTTCTTCTTTGCGCAGGATTATGACACTGAGCGTTTGGTTCATTTTTAACAGAAATGTGTTTAATTGAATCGCCGCCAGGTTAGGATAGCGAGATAAAGAAATTAGTCAGCACAAAATAAACTAAACATAGACTTTTGATGAAACGTGCTTGTTGGATTGTATTCCTGTGTTCAGATCTATCAATGCAATGCTCGTTTATAAAGTGTGTGTGAGAGAGAGAGAGAGAGAGAGAGGAGGTTCTGTGTTTTACTTTACGAAATATTGTATAACAAGTAGGACGAGGGTGGAAGTGAAATGAGCGGAGTTTCATCTCTCGTTTCTGTGGGTTTAAAATATAAACAGCGCCCAAGCGAAGGACAAACCTGTAATCACGAGTCAGTGGCTTTCTTCTTATAGCTAATGTGTTTATATCCTCGAAAATAGAAAATAAGCGCAGCAGCCTTTTAATCTGTGAGTGTGTGGATATTAAAAGAAGCTGTTGAGTCTGCGCTTTTCAGTCGCAGTGCTGCTCAGAGAGTCGACATCACACACACGTTTATCTCGCAATAAACCTCTGAGTGGCACCTCGGAGTTTCTGGTGACATTCACCGACATTCACGCCAAAAAGCTCTCACGGTCCACGTGCAGCAGAACAATAGCGTTTCACATCTCATCCTGCGTTTCATTACGGCATTTAACACACACACACACACACACACACTACTCACACACACACTACGCACACACACACACTACGCACACACTCGTCCGATTACGCTCTTGCAGCACAAACATTGACGTGTATAAGAAATCTTTCAACATCTGCAGCAAAAAACAACGCATTTGAACGTACACGTGCATTTTGTTTCCTTTGAGTTTTGCTAGATCAGCTAGCTAGCATGCTAATTAGCTTGCTTTCTGATTAGCTGTTAGCCTTAATCTACATAGAACAATAAATTATATTATTTTAATGACAAGAAATTACTACAAATGTCTGTAGGACATTTACTCCCATTACAAACACCAGGATATATAAATATTCATGAATATGCAAATTTAGAAACGTCCTCCTGTCATCTCTAACACCCTTATATCATTAAAGTTAGCTAACTGCTAGTGAACCTGTCATCGTTACCATGACAACCACCAGGTGTTCATCACTAATGTTATATGGTTCGCCATCAAGGTTGAATACTAAACATGACGTTAGCAAACTGATAGCAAATACTAAACCTAAGAGTAGCATGTGCTAAAATTGATGTTAGCATGTGCCGAAAATGGGTTAACTGCTAAATAAACACATTAATAAACAGAGATGTTTCTCAAACGTTCAATTATAATAATAATAATAATAATAATAATAATAATAATAATAATAATAATAATAATGCAGCTCTTCTGCAGCAGTGGACGTTTCTTCGGGTTTTATTAAACATATTTATTTTCCTCAGAGAGATTTGAATCTCTGGTGTTTTGTTGTGTTTAGTTTCACCGAAAAAGTTATTTGTGTTTCACAAAAGTGGTGATATATTTACGGTAATAAAACATGAGTCAGTTAGCTTGTTGAGCAGATGCTCACAGCAGGAACAGATGTTTGGCTCAATATACTGGCACATGTTAATACACACACACACACACACACACACACACGCTAACTGACTTAGCGAATGTGCGCTTCACTGAGCGTTCTCTCGTCTCGCCCTCGTCTACAGCCAACACAAACCCAATAAATCAGACGTGTTATTATATAACGTCTTAAACGCAAACTCTGTACCTTCACTGTACAGAGTCGAGTGGAAATAACGTTCTGCAAATCAGTTTCTTAGGTTCTGCTTTAGATTAAATAAAGCTAATAAAGACAAGATCAGTGGTTATGTTACACAAAATCCTCATAGTCTGTATACTTGGTGTTAGCATGTGCTAAAAATGATGTGAAGAGCTATAGCTGTCATTAAATGCTAAAAACTGTTGTTAGCATGCCAATATGAAAATGCTAAAAACCAAAGTTAGTATATGTTAAAACAGTTAAAAAAAAGTTAGCATTTGCTAAAACCCAGGTTAAATGCTACAAGTTAAAATTAATAGCATAAAATTTGAATAAAACTACTGCGAACATTAAATGTTAGCGTAATAGTTTAACTGATACTAAATGCTATAACTTGTAGTAACATAAAAATAAGGTTAAATTCTCAAATGAATGTTAAAACTGAAGTGAAAGTAGCATTTGGTAAAACCTGTTAAATTTGTGTAATAAAAAAATTATGCTAAATGCTAAAATGAGTGAAAACTGAGGTAAATTGATCAAATTAATTTTATAATGTGCTATAACTTTGGAATAAATGCTAAAACGTCACATACGTAATGGCATAGAAATTATGTTAAAGGCTAAAAACCAATGTTAGCGTATGTTAAATCTGATGTGAAATTAGCATAAGCTAAACCATAGATTATTATATATTAACAGGAAATAGCATGAAAATGATTTTAAATGATAAATGCGCTATTTCATTTTTATAAAAATCTAATTAACATTAGATGAATTCAACATTTGAATAGGATTTTTTTTGTTGTAATAATTATTATATAATTGATTATTCATTTCCTTTAAAGGATTTGAATATAAATGAGCGTAGAGTTGAGCGCTTGGTTGCTCTGGCGTGAGTTTAGCACAACCCCGGGTTTCACTTTTCATCATCCTCATGGCTGGCTTCAGTGAGGCGGTGTGTTTGCAGGATTTGGCGCGCAGACTCGAGATTCAGGCCAAAGCTGATGAGAATTGTTGTTTCACATTTGGGCCTCATCTCATTTCTCTTTTTGCGCTAGGGAGGCCAGGAGATGACTCATAAAGCCATGACGCTAATCACCGTAATCAAAACAGTTTGAAAAATACAGTACAGAATTATTCCGTTATTCAGTGTAATTCTGACTAAAGGTTTGTGATCGTTTGCAAAAGTCATCTTTAAATAAACTCTGTTGTAACGCTGGAAGAGCTAACGTTAACTCCTTAGGAGTCGAGTTTAGTGGAAAATAATTCGAGGAAATTCATCAGTTTAAATAGCCAGTGGGTGGAGCTTACTTTTTTTCGGAAACCACCTTCATCCCATAAGTCCACAACAAAGTGCACTTTGCTAGCTTGGCTGCAAACTAGCTAAACTCCAAAAGGTATATAAACCATAAAGTCTTTTGTTTGTTATCATGTTATCTGGCTAGTCAATTCAATTCTTCTTGATAATTAGCATATTTGTCCCTTGTTTGGTATATAAACCATAAACGCTTTGTTCACTAACATTATGTAGATATCTAGCGGGCTAGTTACTGGTAGTAACTTTCTTGACTAGCATATTTGTTCATTTTTTATTAGTGATGTAAAGCTAAAATTGTCTATAAAGCTAGCTAGTGCCATAAGATACATAAACCATAAACTCTTCTAATTGCTAATGTTAGCTTGTTAGTTAGATGGGTAACTAGCTGGCTGGGGAATGTTAGCTAACGACATTTTAAATATCAGGGTTGACGCTGACGCATTTGTCTCACGCTGCCCGAGTAAATCTCACGCCAAATTCAATAACAAGCCGACATAAAAATAAGAGATTTGGAAATCAGTTGTGATTGTTACGAGTTGCAGATGATCAATCTAAAGTATTTTAAGAAGACAGAGGATAAAGACCCTGGAGATGGAGAAGACCGGGACGATATTTTAATGAAAAGCAAAAGACAAGGGCATGATGAGGAAATGAGTGAAGTATGACGACAAGGAAAGAGAGGAGCAAGAGGAGGAAGAAGGTTCTGGAGAGAAGATAGAAGATGGTGGACTGGGAAAGAAACCCCCCTGAGGTAATAGTAGGAAGCTAGTTAACTAGCTCGCTATTTAGATTAGCTGAAGTGTGTGTAGATATGTATATATATATATATGTGTGTGTGTGTGTGTGTGTGTGTGTGTGTGTGTGTGTGTGTGTGTTTGGGTTAAGTATATTTTATGTACTGTTGTTACTTGTGCACAGACCAGAAGAGCTGAGGTTAAGATGGCGGTCTCCTTGGTGCAGCACAACGTTCCTCAGGTTTTCTCGGACCATCTGAGCCCACTCCTCAGAGAGCGTTTCCCTGAATCACACACTGAACCATGCTATAAATGATCATTATTATTATTATTATCATTATTATTATTATTATTATTATTATGTTAAAAACTCTTAAAAGTCTGCAGCCTCTGCGTACTACAAAGAACATTCAATAAAATAGGCTCATAAAACATGCCAGGAAAATGTCTGTCTTAATTACTTCAAAATAAAGAAAACTGTATATTGACATTTACGTGACCGTTACGCACATTTCACCCCCTAATTCTCATTTCCGCACAGCAAAAAAGGTAATTTGATTCGTAAATCGACCCTGAAATATCTAGATCGCTTGTAGAATCTCAGACGGAGCGTTTAGAATTTCACGGTTTGACATGAGAAGATGTGAAATGCTAACAACTAATGATGAATGCTAAACACGAAGATCCAAATCCATTGTTAGATGCTAAAAATGATGTTATCTGTTGTTAAAGCTGGTGTTAACTGCTGAAAGTAAGATGAGGTGTTAAGAGTTGAAAGCAGATGCTAAAATTGATGTTAGTGTGTGCTAAATACAGCACAGAACGGTTTCTTTTAACAGCTGCGAGCAAAGGAAAAGCAGGAGAGATTAACTTTGAATAAGTGTCAGTGTCACGCCGTAATCGCTACGCTAATCTTCAGAGATGAATTAACTCTTTTTAGTAGACAAAGTAAACATTATATTAAATAACAGAGGAGATTAAAGAGATGTTTTCCCAGAAATAAGTGTTGAACCACGTGTCAAAATGAACAAAAAACTCTGCAGACTCTATCAGCATCGTCTATAAAAATAATAACGATTTAAAACTCAAAAACTCAAACTGCTAGTTTAGCAATATATATATATATATATATACTGTATATATACACACAAATCACCAAACTGTGAAAAAGTCAATATTTTGTCATTATTGCATACAGAATATAGTCTATATAATAAAGTATGTACCGTCAGCTCCAAATGTATTGGCACCCTTGGTAAATATGGGTCATTTGAGTAGTTAATTAGCTTAATCTCACACTGAAACTATGAGAAATCTATCCTTTAATTGGAGTAACTCTAAGAAACTATAATGCTCGATGAGATTGGAGAATACAGACTCCTTCCAGTGAAGTCTGTGTACTTGGCGGCCATCTTGGTGACCAGGCTCATATCTGCTTGAATGTGGAGAGACACAAAAACCAGAAACAGAAATCACTGTTAAAATCTGATTAAAAAATAATAATAAATAATGTGGCCGTATTCAAAAATATCACTTTTTCAAATTCTCAAGTGCTCCATATAGTACCTATGTACGAAACTCTGAGTCTGATAAGTCTTAGTCACATGCAAAGAAACGCTGTTGAGCAAAGACGCCTTCAAAAATAATGAAATTAAATGTTTCTACATTAAAAAAAACACTATAAAGAGCAGTAAACAGTAATAAATGAAA
>CM075023.1:666282-679643 GCA_037576675.1 Pangasius sanitwongsei
TTGGAATCTAAAATGTTTTTGTACTGAATCGATAATGTAGAAGTCAGAAAATAAACATCTATAACAAAGATTGTACTAAAAGAAAAAAAAGGGAGGTGCCAAGACTTTTGCACAGTACTGTATGTAATACAGACGCCATGTTGAGCATTAAGAATTGTATGATTAAGATTTTAAACAGTGAACTGTCTCTGCTCAAAACGTCTCGGATACAGAGCGAGGAATCATGTTCTGTGAACTGAATAACTTTCCAAGAAACACACATGCAATAAATTAAATTAGTTTTTGTTTAAATTTCAAAATAAGGTATTGTATAACACTATTGTCCTCATGCTGATTTATGGAGGAGTCAGTCTTTAAAAAAACGAAGCAGAAACCCTGGCCAAAAGATATTCCTAGTATACCTAATTAGACAGCCTCCTAAGCAGGGACTCGGGGAATAATGAATAAAAACAACTGATTATTGGCACATGTTCACACTCTGGAAAAAAAATCTTTCTGACAAAGTGTGTAAAGCAAATTGCTCATCTCATTTAAAGGAAAAGTTTGTGTTCATTTCAGTGAAATGCTGTCTTTAAAGTTGTTATATATATATATAAAATCTACGATGTCAGCGATATTCAGGGCCATTAGTGGGAAAACCGTGTGATTAAAGGCTTGACTCATTTTCTGACGGATTTCCCCGGACCACCGTGAGACGTGACCTCCAGCTCGGCCAGCTCGATGACGTAAACTGCTATTTACACGTTTCAGCACCATTTTAGGGCAGTGCAGCTGCTGGCTTTGGCATTTATAAAGGCAGAAATGAGATTCAGATTTGTGAACTGTGTTTCTACTCCAGTTAATGATCTCAGGTCACATCAGATATTCGTACAAACTGGGAAATCAGAAAATGTCCAAATATTTACTACTAAAGTCTCTCCAGGGCTTTGTAGCATTCCCATTAGCCAACCGTTTAATTACTGATCATAGTTACGATTCTCCATACAAGTCATCTTTTATAAGTACAACTTCAAAATTCTTCACTCAAGTTAAAGTAGAAAAGTATAAACTCTTAAATTTTTAAAGTAAAGTAGAAGAAAGATTCTCAGAAGAAAAAGACATCACTGATTTTGGTTCTTGGTAGTAAATTGGTGCCTTTTGCACCAAGGAACATAGAAAAACATTAGCTAAGGCTAGCTAACAAAAGCTTGATGTTGTTAGTTAGCATGATAATAGCATGATAATAACTCTGATAATACGAACTAACTAAATGTTAATAGATAGCTATCGCAAAACAGTGATAAATACAATGTGTATGATTGGTAGGGATGCATCGATACTGATACTGATATCGGTATCAGTCTGATATCATAGTTATGAACTCGTACTCATGAAAAATCCTCTGATACCAACATCCAGTGATAGTATGTGACCTAAACCTAGCGTACGCTATCATGCTAAAGAACAGGCGACATGAAACAACAGCGATCTGGACGTACGTCACGATTAACGATCAAAGAAGAAGCAGACTGCAAACTGTGAACATATCAAGAGGAGGAACTACAGCATCTTCGTACAATACACGTAACCTGCTAAAACATTTTATGGTGTTTAAACGAGCTAGGACGGCCGACCTGAGCACTCAGAGCAGTATTAGCGATGAGGAGGTCATCGCTAGCAGAACACGGAAGCAAACAACGCTGGCTAGGGGGGAAGAATGTCGACAGACGACGCTAGGTGAGTGCAAAACTTTCACAAGTGAAACAAATCGTCAGTAGTGAGGAGAAAGAGGAGATTTTTCTTTTGATGTAGTGAGTAAAAGCTAAAAGTATTAGTGGAACAAAATAAACTCAACTACAGATATTTAAACCGAGACTAAATTACAGTAATAAAGTACTCTGTTACTTCCCACTTCTGCTCATTTTAGACTTTATATTGCATTTGAGGCCCTGAAAATCACCTATAACCTCACCGATAACCTCTAAAGTGAAATTTTATTAACAGTTTATTACCACTGACACACACTGGCATTGCTCTTTCTCCAAGTTTGAACTTATATGACCTTCTTTAACTGTCCTTATGACCGTGAACTTCTCACACACGTCCGTTAACACACCACACGTCCCAGCAGCTCAGCTTCGGGTTTAACGTCCAGACCTCAGACACTGAGTTATCTCCACCAACTCATAACTCATTAATCCCACCTAAGATGAGTGCACTCAAAACTATGTGTGGGAATCCATGATCTTACCAGGAACCCTAAGTATAGCGTGTGTTTTTATGGTGGAGGTGGCGGTTGGATGCGTGGGAACGCGAGATCTCGGGTCTGACAGGAGCGTGTGGAGGATGATTTCACTCGTCAGATTTATTTGCTGGAAAAATCCCCGTAAACTCGCTGGCCTCGGCGCACTTCACGACCCGAATATCACAGGAGAAATATATGATAAACAGATTTCTGGAACCGATGATGATGTCATCTTTCTACTTGCCTTCAGAATATTAGAAATAATAATAATAATAATAATAATACTTTGATTTGAGTATAAGTACTCAAAGTGCTTTACATATAAATGATTAAAATTTCAAAACAAGAATGACACGTCTTAGCTTTTATCTGTTTATAGTTACATTTAATGTCGTGGAACATGTTAGTTCCTGTTCTCGCTTACGTTATAGCAGCTATAAACAGTCGTTCCCTCACCAGCCGCTCTTTATTCTCTCAAAAAATGGAGCTTGTCATGTTACTGAGAAACTACAAAGCAGCGTAAACTCCTCTGTCCTGAGGATGTCGGAAAACAAAGTTACGGCTTTACCTCTGACTTTTACAAAGCGCTGACACTGGAGACTCCTTCCTTAATTGTTAAATAAACGGAGCGTTCGCTGTACACGTCCCGGTGAATGAGCTGTTACTATTGAAACGATAACGTATTAGAACGAGTGCATTAATATAAACCTGCACTACTGTCAGAGCTGCTGTTATAGAAAATTAATCAACACCTTCTGACCAATCAGAGTCCGGAATTCGGCAGCGCTGAACGCTGCTCTGATGTGAGCTCACACACATGAACTGCTGAACGCCACTGCTGCTGGTTGACCAGCGACCCGAATAACTCCAAATCCACGCTCTGTAAATAGACCTGAATTACAGAGTGTGTTGCGTGAGATGATGATGTAAGCTGTGAAAAGTCATGTTCCATCAATCTGAAGTTTTTAACGTGGTTGGAACAGGTGGGAAAGCCATCTCGTCTGGACAGGAAGTGGAAATAGGAAGTGTGTGTCTGCGACAGGAGTTACAGTCTGTATGATTTGGATGCCAATGTGAAACTCAGACAGCGCTGTCACAGATCCCTGTGATCTCTTCTGTGATCTACTGCTCCGACTCCGCCCTCACCACACCCCTGACGGATTATCGCTCTAGTTCCTCATTTAATTTTAACCCGAGGTCATAAATCACATCCTGTTCACTACATAGTGCACTATTTTAGTCATTCTGTAGCCACAGTTAAAAGTGAAGTGCACTTGTAAAATCCCACAATGCACTGCAATCAGTTAGTATCTAAATAATAACGTTTAATTAGAGAAGAATACCAAAACCTCAGTTAGGTGTCTGTAGGAAATAAAGAAGAAAGAGCCATTTTAGACACATCCTTGTTTTGTAATTCCCAGTTTCTAAGCTCAAAGTTCTTTAGTTTCTCATTTTGTACTTTTTCTAGTTTCTAGATTTTTCATTTCCTAGTTCCCAGTTCCTTGTTCCTAGTTTTCAAGGTCCTAGTTTTTAGGCAGATTTCACATCTAGTTCGTCAGCTTAAGATGGCACCACAGCACTATTTATTTTTGTTTATTTTATGATTCAATTTGCAATGAACCCTTGAAGGACCCTTTATTTTAAGAGACTAAGACACTTTAGCTAAATGTTAAACGTCTAACAGGTTCTAGCTATTAAGAAGAAAATAATGAGCAATACTTTGGAGTTTGTACTTCATACTCACCCAGATAATACACACACTCTTAGAATAAAGCGTTCTCTAAAGGTTCTTTAAGCGTTCATTGGATAATTACGGGGTTCTTATGTAACTTTCAAAAAGGTTCTACTTGAAACCTTTTCTGATAAAAAACACTTTACTGTAGGATTCTACAAAGAAGCTATAAGGATTCCTACAGGAGAAGAATATAGATTATTTTATAGATTGTATATTCACAGTTTTTCATTTTCTAGTTATCTTCTTACTGTTTCCTGTTTCTTAGTTTCTCATTTCGTAGTTCATTGTTTAACTCTTGTTTCTAGTTTCTCACTTCCTGGTTTCTTACCCGTAGTTCCTCGTTATAGTTTTCATGCTAATTGTTTTGGATTTCCTGTTTCCTAGCTCAGTTTGTCAAACTCTTGTTCCTAGTATCCTATTACCTTGTACCTTCTATTTCTCAGATAGTTTTTTTTTTAGTTTCTCTAGTTCCCTACATGTTTTGTTGTTCTTCTGCCTGCTAGTTTAGATGATGATGATGATGATGACGATGATGAAGGATTTACCTGTGATTAATAAACTAATCTGCCTGCCCGTGTTCTGATCCCCACTTTGAAAAGCCTAAATAAAGCGCCGTTCTGTTTGTCCTGCACTCATTACAGCTGCTTACAGAGTAAACCTGATCGGCTTCACAGAACACTTCGTCTTTTTACGCCGTCACTGAATTAAAAGGAACATGTAATAGTGTTGCTATTTTCATGCACTTGGCACGGATCTCCGGTTTCTATTTTGAGGAAATATTTCTCTTAGAACCGACATCACTAATGGAGTATGGTATGCATTTTCGAGGTGGTTTTGTGAGAGCGGTAGACTACACACTACGAGTACAAATATGTCCATCAGGCCAGAAATCATTCCAGTACTTTTTCTCCAAATCATATGTACGTCAACTGTACACATGACCATATATAGCATTTTATTACAAAATTAGTCACCACACACACACACACACACAGGTATAAAACCAAGTGTATGTACCTAAGTGTTAGTGCAGGTTTTTTTTTAGTGTAGTGGTTTTCACACTGGCCAAGTGTGTGAAAGATTTCAAGCTGGAACCTTTTTTCGGAAGCTAAGACCCATTTAAGGAACCCTTTTTGATGAGTGTGTACATTATCGTTATTGCATGTATTGCATTTACTGTATATGTTATATATTCGTTAATAAATCAAACCACTGTTAAAGCATAACACATTAAATTTGAATCTTTTTTGTTGTGTTGCAAAATTTCCAAAGCACTTTGGAAATCAAAATGCAAAAGCGGTGTACACTCGTTAGATAATCTCTGTTCCTCAGGGAAGGGATTTTATGGATTATCAGTTTTCTGAAAAGGGAACTTTTATAGTAAATAATAAAGATTTATTAAATATGACTTGGCTTTGCATGTGTAACTGCGTACGAATGTAATCTCTGAGAGAAAGCGTGAGAAGATGAGAATCAGTCGTTTTAAACGATAACATCTGACATAAAGGCATGAATTCATTCTGTACCAGCTGAAATCACTGTTTCTAAAACAGGTCATGATGTAATTCTACCAGCTGATACGAGAGAAAGAGAGAGAGAGAGAGAGAGAGAGAGAAAGAGAGAGAGATGGACTAAGTTCCTTTAAATCTGAAACATATAGTGCAGCTGCAAATCACAGGTTTATATTAATGCGTTCGTTCTAATACGTTATCATTTCTAAATCATTGCTATGGTGAAGTTTTCTATAACGAGATGTTTAACATTGATGGAAGGAGTCTCCAGTTTCAGTGCTTTGTAACAGTCAGAGGTGAAGCTGTAACATCTTCAGGACAGAGGAGTTTACGCTTCTTTGCGGTTTCTCGCTAACATGACAAGCTGCGTTTTTTTGGACTTATTAACTGTTTATAGCTGCTATAACGCAACAGGAGCTAATTCGTTTCACAAAAGATTAACGGTAACTATAAACAGATAAAAAGTATGAAGCGTCGTTCTTTAATAAATAAAAAATTGTAATAGTTGGTAAGTTGCTGTGGTACAAGAGACGTGCTGTTATAGGAAAATAATCAGCGTCAGGGGGTAACAGTAACTCTACTTACTTACACACACACACACACACACACAGTGATCCTTACCTAATGTATTAAAGTCATTATCCTGCCTTCAGAATGGCGCAGATTTTGTAAGTTTGTATTACAAACACTTCTGAGAATGAACTACAATTAAACAGTTAAAACACACAATAAAAATACTGCACATGAATATCTCAGTAAATCGTGATTAGTGATTATCGAGACGTATATTTGGCGACTATAACGGATCGTACAGCATGCTACGTTTGTTACAGTCTTCAACTCAGAGTGATGGATAAATCCTCCACTGTGAAGTTCTCAGCTCTCGCTGCAAGGTTCAGCACTTTCATACGACTTGGAGAAAAAGTTCAGGGGTTGTTTACATCTGCTGTGGGTTTAACTCTCCGTGTTAAGCTCAACACGCCATCCTCGGGGTCCGGGAGAGCGGCGTGCGTTTGGGAGAGGCTCGTCTTCTGGTTAGTGAGTTAAACACAGCTGCTTGGAGAGAAAACACACCCTGACATCAGCGCCACACCAAACCGCCGTCTGAGGAGCTGTCACGGAAACCTTCTCCCTGCTGTGCTCCTCAGCTCCAGCTCCGTTCACACATGGCCGTGCTCACCTGGCTCCAGTTTGGCCCACCTGCATCTCATTGCGTTGTTTTGCCGCTCGGTGTATAAATACTCCTGCGCTGCTAAACGGCCTTCAGCACCGTTGCATGTTTCTGACTTTGGATTTCTGGTATTTTGACCTTGTTTGCGTGTGTTTAGGCTCTTATTCTGAATTATCCTGCCATTTCCCAGTCTGCACGTCTGTGTTTTAATCCCTGCTGCCTGTAATGATGCTGATCAAGGAATTAAACACACACACACACACACACATTATACACACCACTTTCTCCTAATAACAATGGACGAGTGTGTAGGAGGGAACGGACCTGATGTGCAGGTGAACATGACGTGGGGTCATGATGACAGTCACAGAGCGTCCATCCATCCGTCTGTCCGTCCATCTGTCCATCCATTCACCCGTCCATCTCACTGTCAGTTCTGCAGAGAGAGAAACTGCTGTGAGAAATAAATACAGCGTTAAACAGAGAGACTGAGGAAAAAAAGAAAAGACTATTCTGACACCATGTGGTGAATAACAGAGTCTGAATTTAAGTTTCTTTTACTACATCTGAAACTGAGAAAAAACAGATAGATGTGAGAGAGAGAGAGAGAGAGAGAGATAGATAGAGAAAGAGAGAGAGCGAGAGAGATAGTGAGAGAGAGAGAGAAAAGAAAGCTGAATATAACTCAAAGCAAATTAAAACAAAACATCGCTATAAAATATAATAAATAAATAAAGAAAAAAGTAAGAGTTGGTCTTTGGTCTAAACAAACAAACAAACAAACAAATAAATAAATAATTTCGCATTTAATTAAATTTAATTCAATAATATTTCTTTTTACAAAATTATAAATAAAATATATATTTTTGTAATTTTTTTCTGTAATTTATTTAAGCACAAAATAACATTCACATTTGTGATGCTGATTTATTGAAATATAGTTAAAAAAAAAAAAGTTGATCAAAATCAGACAAAATCAGACTTTTCATGAAGCACCGCCCACAGTGCAGCTTAACCTGGGCAGTAAAGAGAAAGGGGCGGAGTCAGGGTGGCTAGCAAACACAAGGGGGTGTGGCTAGTTAGCATATTCATGAATATTCATAACAGTGTGCTTTAGTATTGAGGGTGAAGGTGTAGAGATGTTCCTCTGCTCATTTTAGTCATTTACTTGGTCATTAAAAATAATTATTCAGCACAGATATGACATAAAATAATAAAATTTCAAAAATCTCTCGCTCTCACACACACACAGCAACACACACACAGCGACACACACACACACACAGCGACACACACGCACACTGTGGAATTATGGTATGGCAAAATATCATAGCAGGTCTCCTAGAGATCAAACACCAGAGCTGTGTGTTGGGATTTGATTAGAGGTGAATGTGTGTGTGTGTGCGTGTGTGTGTGTGTGTGTGTGTGTGTGTGTGTGCGTGTGTGTGTTCCCTCTGTCCACATTGTTGTAGAGTTCACTGGAACGTCCGGCTGCCGGTGGATCTCAGTTTCTATTCTGAGATCTAATGACGTTCTTTGTCACCTTTTGAGCAGCGCGAGTTCATTTACCTTTCAGCAGCTCACATCTGAGCCATAACGACAACTGCAAATCGCTGTGTGTGTGTGTGTGTGTGTCGCTGTGTGTGTGTGTATGTGTGTGTTTGTTCCTGTGTGTGTATGTGTGTGTGTGTGTCGCTGTGTGTGTGTATGTGTGTGTGCGTGTTTGTGTGTGTTCCTGTGTGTGTATGTGTGTGTTTGTTCCTGTGTGTGTATGTGTGTGTGTGTGTCGCTGTGTGTGTATGTGTGTGTGTCGCTGTGTGTGTTCCTGTATGTGTGTCGCTGTGTGTGTGTGTGTATGTGTCACTATGCGTGTGTGTGTTGCTGTGTGTGTGTGTGTGTGTGTATGTGTGTCACTATGTGTGTCGCTGTGTGTGTGTGTCGTTATATGTGTTTGTCGCTGTGTGTGTATGATTGTGTGTCTCGGTGTGTGTGTGTCGTTATGTGTGTGTGTCGCTGTGTGTGTGTGTCTGTGTGTGTGTGTTGCTGTGTGTTGCTGTGTGTGTTGCTGTGTATGTGTGTGTGTGTGTGTGTCGCTATGTGTGTGTGTCACTATGTGTGTGTCGCTATGTGTGTGTCGCTGTGTGTGTGTCGCTATGTGTGTGTCACTGTGTGTGTTGCTGTGTGTGTGTCGCTATGTGTGTGTGTCGCTATGTGTGTGTCACTATGTGTGTGTCACTGTGTGTGTGTTGCTGTGTGTATGTTGCTGTGTGTGTCGCTATGTGTGTGTCGCTATGTGTGTGTCGCTGTGTGTGTTGCTGTGTGTGTCGCTGTGTGTGTCGCTATGTGTGTGTCGCTATGTGTGTGTCGCTATGTGTGTGTTGCTGTGTGTGTCGCTATGTGTGTGTCGCTGTGTGTGTGTTGCTGTGTGTGCCGCTATGTGTGTGTCGCTGTGTGTGTGTTGCTGTGTGTGTCACTATGTGTGTGTCGCTATGTGTGTGTGTGTGTGTGTGTGTATCTGAGAGTGAATTTAACTGAGTTAGTGAAGTCTGCATCAGTAACACACATTATAATGCTAGCTTTAATCACCTAAAGAAAAAACAGTGAATATGCTGATTATGCATTTAAATAAATTTAAATAATTGTACACGCCACACCCACTCTGTGCAGTTGAGCCTTTTGGCTTCCCACTTTCCTTATTTGGTCATAGCTTCCTGTTGTTGTTATTATTATTATTATCATTATTATTAACCTTCAGTCTTTCCTGTCACTTTATTTAAGCAAAGTTTTTAGGCCAAATTTGAGGTTTTGTTCAGCTGTGTCCTGTAACAACACTTACTATGATAAAAAAAATCAAATAAATAAATATAATCTCTCAATAAAATGTAATTCTTTAAACTCAAACTGAAACGTGTCTGTTGTGTTTAAAATGATTTGGGTGGAATTACTTTGAGTGTCAGAAGGTCAAACTGTGACACATCCTTTTAAGAAACAAGGGGCTAAAACTGTTAGTTAGTGTTTTCACACAGATTAGTGACAGAAGAGTGTTATTGCATCATTAAATGTAAGAGCCAATCAGGTTTCTGTATGCAAATGCAAACCCTGGAAGAAAGGGGGCGGGGCATGTAGAGCTGGAGCTGTTTCCTGTTTATATATTCAACCTGAATCCCTTTTTTTCTAATGAATTTGTACAGAGCCTTGAATTTGTACAGAGCCATTATTTCTAAAATGATCAATAGCCAGAATTATTGGCACCCTTGGGTTAAAAAAAAAAAAGGTGGGTACTCACACATGTTACATTTATATGTTTGAATAAGATTTTTTTTTAAATTTCATTATAATAAATTTACTTCAATTAAAGGTTAGATTTCTCTCATATGTTCAGTGTCAGATTAAACCAATTAGATCTGTGTGTGTGTTTGTGTATATATATATATATATATATATATTTAATCCTAATTGCATACTTGTGTTGCATTTTGTTAAGGTATAACTATTTGTATTTATAACTATTATCATGGAATTAGTCTGTATTTTTAGTTTAGTTTTTTTTTTGAATGAGTATTTTTTTAACAGGCTCAATTTTCAATAATAAATATACAGAACACAGAAAACATGTAATGTAATTGTAAATGATGTAATTATATTCATAGTTTGATTATCCATCTATATATATATATATATATATATATATATAAGATGATATAAGATGAATATATCCATATTGTATGTAATATAAGAGTATATAACAGTATAATATAACAGTATAATATAACAGTATAATATAACAGTATAATTAAAGGTTTAGAGGTAAAAGGTTTAGAGGAATTTAGAGGTATGTTCAATGTGCACAATCCAACAGCACTGTATTACACATTACAAATAAAAAACTAAAGTTTACAAAAGACAAAATGAACCAAACCCGAGCCCGTGGTACGCCGTAAATTATTATATTTAACCCATGAGCTCAGAAGAGTTTGGACTCCTGCTGAGTCTCTGTTTCTCACATGATTTAGTCTTTTGTAGGATTTTCTTTCCCTCAACGTCACACCTGGTTTGCTGAGTGAAGGTTAAAGCAATGATATATATATATATATATTAAACTGTGTATTTATAAAATATTTAAAATAAATATATGTAAAATATTTTACAGTTAAAGTATTTTAAAATATGCACAACAGTTTAAAGAGTGTATATGATGTATATTTAATGCATTTTATCATCCAACACATGATTAGAGACAGTTACACCACACACACACACACACACACGGTGAAGCAGTGTAAATTTATCACTTTAACTGTTTGTGCAAGTCAGAATGCATCAGTGAGAGATCATGTTGGTCCACATTCTGGGTACAGAGCTGCCAGATTTATTTTTTATTTCTTTATAATCAGTAAAATAAGATCAGTGCATTTCCAGTGCATCACAGCTGAGATGCAGAAACGCGCAATCTGGCAACCTGAAGCAGTCCTTACTGCTAAAAATGAAATCCAGTGCGATATTATTGCACACTTGCCTTCTTAGTAATTTATTACAATCCTTCACGAGCCCCTTTAACAGCACACGGTGGGCGGGGCCAAGTCGGATTGACGTCATCAGCGAGCTGTCTCTAGCTCGCGCCGCTTCGGGCCAGAGACGAACCGTTATTACGAATCACTTCACTGATTCGATTCGACTCTCTCGAGCGAACGCGAATCGACTCGCGACATTTGACTCCTCTGATTCATTTGATTCGCGGCGGATAAGCGGAATCACAGAGATTCACGCCACAATAACGGGGATGAATTGACATTTACATAAATAAGAGACGAAAAAGCAGGATTTTAAGGATTTAAATTAAAAATAAAATAAAGTAAATAACAAAAGCAGGTCAAAATATTAACTATAGTGCTATTTAAATTAAAATAAAGGTTTCCTCTCTTTTTCAGAGGTGAAGTATATTTCATAGGGTTTGGTCACGTGACTGCACAGAGTGGCAGCTGATGCCTTTGAAATTAGCCTTGGCACCATAAATGCCTCCCGAACCCTGACCTTACATCACATCTGCGAGTTTATTGCTGTGTAAATACAGCAGAATGAGCAGAATGAGGTGAGCTGAACATAGCTCATGCTGTTTTAACAAATGCACTCGTGTCCTGTAATTAAATGCCACCCCTGAGTGTGCTCTTGCCCCCTCTTGCCCCCTCTTTTCTACCCTACAACTCCCTAAAACTGTCTGAAATAATGCCTCTGTCTTGGGGAATCAGGTGAATTAGGAGTTAGGGGTTTGGGTTGAAGGCACCTCTTTAGGATTTAATGTCAATATCATAACCTTTTATTAAATATAAATACTGTCTGTGATTGAGACCGTCGATGTTTATATAGGAAGAGTGTTTGTGATATACCTTGATTAACCTCCCTAAAGCTCAATTTATTTTTATTATTATGATCTTTTTATGTATTTAGGTATTTTTAATTTGTACTGGAATGGGTATTGGAATTTTTTTTTCTTCTTCTTCTTTTCTTTCTCTCCTTGCAAAAATATGCTGCTTGGATTTATTATACATGAACAGTGAACGTTTGTAATTACTGCCCCCTGCTGGTCATTTGGTGAAGAGTCAGAATTGAATATTCTGGGTGGAATAAATCTGAGATGTGTTGTCTTTCACTCAACTGTGGCAAATATCAATTAATTTAGGATGTAATAAAAATAATAAAAACAGAAGAGAGTGAACTCTAATAGAGAGTGTTTATAATTATATCCGAATATAGAAATGTTAGGATTCAGTTGTTAGATATTGCATATCCCGAACACTTTATTTTTGTTCTTGTGTTGTGTGTAGATTAAAAAAAAAAAAGATTTGGATGAGTTTAGTCTTAGCTGAAATCTCAAAATCCATAATTTCCATAAATGCCACTCAAACTGATTTCGAAGCAAGAAGCATAGGCTCATGGTTCTCGGGGTGATGTTCTGGTCTCCCAGGGGTGCATGAAGCATCGCCAGGGGTTTTGTGCTTTTCTAATTCTGTTATATTGAAGTTATTATGCCTATAAGTCATGTTAACTAATGTTAATGACAATTTTTTTTATTTTATAAAAAAAAAGATCTCCAATAAATAGCCAAAATATCATTGTACTGATTTAAATAATCTGCCTGAGTGTGTTAGTTTTTTTGTAAAATAAATCTATACTGAGTTTTTTATTATTATTATTTTTTATTTTTTTACAGTTAAACATTCCTTGACTATAAAACACTCAAGAACCCCTGGCCAGGGCTGTAATTAATATCTCCTTAAATAATTCAGTCACAATCCCACAACAGTATTACACTCCTGGCTGTTAACTTTAAAGATCTATTGTTTAATCAGTGTTGCCAGGTCTGTATTACAAAAGCAGTGAGATTGTTATTTTAGAAAGAGCTGAATACCAAAAAAAGAACCCAATAGCTTTTCAAACCCTTTACACTTCTTTTAATTCAGCATCATCACTATGTCTGTAAAATGTACTGAAATATTTAAAAGTAATGTCATATAATTTTTAACACAGCGGTATTAAAATGCACTGTTTCCAAATCCTTAAATAGTCTTGTGTTTTATATACAGTTCTGTGTAAGAGTCTTAGTCACATGTAAAGAAATGCTGTAGAGCAAAGACGCCTTCAAAAATAATGAAATTAAATGTTTCTACATGAAAAAAATCCACTATAAAGAGCAGTAAACAGTAATAAATGAAACAGAGTCAG
>CM075023.1:679743-710152 GCA_037576675.1 Pangasius sanitwongsei
ACTAATGTTTGGAATCTAAAATGTTTTTGTACTGAATCAATAATGTAGAAGTCAGAAAATAAACATCTGTAACAAAGATTGTACTAAACAAAAAATAGGGTGCCAAGACTTTTGCACAGTACTGTATATATGATTCATAAATCAAATACCTGTTACAGGGTCTTGGTGCGCATGCGCGTTTCACCAATCAGTCAATTAGCATCATGGTATGGCTTCTTTTTTTTTTTCTCCAGATGACGTGAAAGTGATGATGATTACTGTTAACTAGTGTCAAGGTTGTTATGATTTTTTTTTTTAGTTTTCATAGCTGTAATGAAATTGGTTCAACATTCAAAAACTAAATAAAGAGAAGTATAAGTAAACATTAACCTAACTGCCCCGTGAATAAAAGCAGGAAGTGCTGTGATGATGTCACCCAGTGTTTCAGATCTACATGTGGATGAGAGGAAAGTTCAGGAATAATGAGGATGGATAAATGATTAGGATTTGCACATATTTCCGGTTAACTGAGTCAGGAGGGAGTTGTTGGAAATGCTTTTACTCAGAAGGAGTCTCAGGATGCAGAAGGTTAGAGATGCCCTTAATTAGGGGACGATTCCTGACTTTTTTTTTTTTTTGATTCATTAGTGCTTGAGAATCGATTCGCCAAAAAAGATTCACCTAAAAAGAATCATTTAAAGGGGGAAAAAAAAGAACCGATTCGTTCCCGAGTCTCCGCTCATCACTACTTTTGGTGTCCTCTGCTCCGCTCTCCTCCTCTCTCGCGCTCCGGGGGGAGAGAGAGGATCATAAAGCGACTAACGGCGCTGACGGCGCGTGCGGCCTCCCGTGTGCGCGCGCGCTCCCCTCCACCGACATCGAGCCAGATGCGCGCGGGTACCCGACTCTCCCCGTTTTCCAGGCACAGCTTTCTCAGTGTCCGTCTCTTTATCACGAATCCTCGCGTCTGATCAGCCGAGATACGACACAGCCACCGAGGCGCGCGCGCGGTTTGTTTTGTTGTGGGAAGCTGAATGACGGGCGGCCGGTTCGACTTCGACGATGGCGGAACGTACTGCGGAGGCTGGGCGGACGGCAAAGCCCACGGGCACGGCGTCTGCACCGGCCCCAAGGGCCAGGGCGAGTACTCGGGTTCGTGGCGCAACGGCTTCGAGGCGGTCGGCGTTTACACGTGGCCCAGCGGCAACACGTACCAGGGCCACTGGGCGCAGGGCAAGCGGCACGGACTCGGTGTGGAGGCCAAGGGCCGGTGGCTTTACCGGGGAGAGTGGAGCCACGGGCTGAAGGGGCGCTACGGCGTGCGCCAGAGCCTCAACACCTCCGCCAGGTACGAGGGCACGTGGAGTAACGGGCTGCAGGACGGCTACGGAGTCGAGACCTACGGGGACGGGGGTGAGTTTCAGGGGCTGAGGCTCCAGGCACCTGAGGCTCCTTAATGTCTGATCTAGACAAGAGTTGAGACTGCATTGCCTTATAACGCGTCATAAAGACTATGTAAGACGACACAAGTTTGTATAAGGCTATATATAAATAGTTTATGTACGACTAAATATTAATACTGCGAGGTATAACAGAAGACAGAATATGAAATATTGGCCATTTGTATAAGCTCATATATAAAACATGTCATAAAGACTTTATAAGACGACATAAGGTTGTATAAGGCTACATATAAATAGTTTATGTAAGACTAAATATTAATACTGCAAGGAATTACAGAAGAAAGAATATGAAATATCAGTCATTTATATAAACTAATATATAACACTTCATTCAAGACTTATAAAAGATGACATAAGGTTGTATAAGACTGCATATAAAGACTTCATATAAGACTTAACATTAAGACTGAATATATTAGGGCATAAGACTTAATATAAGTCAAAATATGAAATGTCAGTCATATTTCTATAAGCTTCTAGATAACAGGACAAAGTGTTCATAACACTACATAAGGTTGTATAAGAGCACAAGGCTACTCATAAAGAGTTTATATAAAAAGATATGTTAAGACTATGATATATCTGAGATGGCAATATATCCGAATGTCAGTATTATGACAAATGCATATAAGCTTATATATAATAATTCATGTAAGACTTTATAAGATGACATAAGGTTATATAAGACTGCATTGCTACATGTAAAGATATATTTACGTAAGAGTAAACCATAAGACTGCAGTACATCTCAGAAAGCAGAGGGTGAAATGTCAGCCATATAAATAATCTATATAAGATTATATACGAGGCTTCATATAAGAATATATAGATGACATACAACTACATAAAGCTGGATTTAAGATTGTATATATGAATATATACAGTTATATAGGACTACATAAGACTTAAGGCTGCATATAAGATTATGTACCGCAGAAGACTTTATATTAGGCAGATTAATCAGACTGGATGTAAAATTGCGTAGAAGACTACATATTAAGCCCCATATGACAGTTTAATGAAGGGTCTGTCTTAAGCTTATTTAAGACTACATAAGGCTACATATAAGATTTTACTGCACATGACTCCATATAAGGCTACATTTTAGGATTTTATATGACTGCATTTAAAACTACAACAGCATAGCTTACATACATAAACCTGCATAACATCTCATTTAAGATTTTATAAGACTACATAAGACTGAATAGTAAGCCTGTGTATATAATGACTGCACAGGGCTACATATAAGATTATAAACACTATTCGGCTTCATGTAAGGCAGAACATTAAGACTGAATATGAATACTTATAAGACTATATATTAAAACCCATGCATGTCTTTCTTAAGTTTATTCAAGACTACATAGGACTACATAAGGCTACATAGCAGATTTAATGTATTTAACTCCATATATGGCTACATATTGGAATTTATATGACTGCATATAAGACTAAAATTGCATAGCCTACATAAGACTACATAACATTTCATAAAAGGGTTTATAAGACTGAATAGTAAGACTGCAAGATCATACTATAAGATTATGTACAGTATATGAGCTGATATAAGACAGAATATCAGGACTGTACATGATTACATATTAAGATAAGACAGTTTATAAGACAAACTTATAAGACAATTTAATGAAGTGTTAGTCATGAGCTTATATAAGACTACATAGGACTACATAACTCTACATATCAGATTGTACTGTATATAATTCCATAAGATGACGTATTAAGATTTTATAAGACTACATACAGCTGCATAACACTTCATATAAGATTAGTAACACTCCATATAAGACTAGTATAAGACAGTATAAGACTTCATATAAGGCAGAAATTAAAACTGGATATGAATCAGACTTATAAGACAGTTTAATGAAGTGTCTACATAAGGCTAAATATCAGATTATACAGTATATAACTCCATATAAGGCTACATATTAGGATTATGACTTCATATGACTAAGAGTGCATAGCTGATGTAAGACTATATAACATTCCGTACACCACTACATTAGGTTATACGTGAGACTTTATACATAATGCTTTACATATTAGGACTTCATAAGACTAAGATTTCGTAGCCTGTATAAGACGCTAAAGCACTTTATATAAGACTTTATAAGAATACATAAGGCTGTATATAAGACAAGGCTACATCTGAAGATTTTATAGTAAGGCTATGTAATGTATATATAATGACTAATAAATAACACATGAAGGCATATAAGACTTCATATAAGAGCTAGATAGTAGATTACATAATTATTTACACATATAAATTTATATATGCCTATATTAAGGCTGCATAACACTTCTTATAAGCCTCTATAAGAATTATTTAATGATACATATAAGAAGCGCACAAGACTTTATATAAGACTAAAATGCAAAAAATTAATACTATGTATATAATGACTGGTTTATTTATATGACTTACATGACTGTCCTGTATAAGCGTGTACATAACCTGTGTATGCAGTCTACATACAGTATATAGTATTACGTCATATAAGACTGTAGTGTGTATATATGAACATATATTAGGACTTAACTTTTATTCCTGCGATTGTGAGACCGTTTTTTTTTTTATTAAGCGGGTTTTTTTGAACTTTTGCGATGGTGTTTAAACACCAGCCTGTATTTACACGTATATCTGAGTCGGACCCGAGCCGCTCGTGTTGTATGATCTATGGCGTTGGACTGGACCGGTCAGTTATAGAGGTCACGGCTAATAATAGTAACATCTGCTACACTTCAGATCAGAGTTGCTGTGAACCAACACGGAGCTGAAGATCAGCATCGATCCTCGTTTGGTTGGAGTTTGTGTTCAGCAGATTGAAAAGGGTCGAGTTAATTAAATAATCGTGTGCTGAAATAACTGCGTAAAGGTACGAGGATAGTAATGCTAATGGGCGTAGACTTTTATGCTTGGGAAACTTGTCATCTGTTTATTAGAAGATATTAAATTAAATTAAAATGGTGAGCATAGAACGTGACAAGATTGTATAATGTTGATGAGACCTTATGAATAAATATGGCAGTGTTTTGTCTACTCTAATAGAAATTAATATTTTAACAATTACAGCAATTAAAAGTATAAGATAAATCAGGTGAATGGATGTCATGAAACAGAGTTACTACAGGTTACGACCGCAAAGTTGATTATTTTCCGATAACAGCGTGTCTCAAAGTGTGTCATTCTTCTAATACCACAGCAGTTTACCAACATTTACAACTTTTAGCATTTATCCATTAAAAGCACTATACAGATCAAATTGAATTGAACTGTTGTCACTTACGTTACAGCAGCTATAAACAGTCGTTCCCTCACCAGCCTCTCTTTATTCTCTCTAAAAAAAAAACGCAGCTTGTTATGTTACCGAGAAACCGCAAAGAAGCGTAAACTCCTCTGTCCTGAAGAAAAAATAAAGTTACAGCTTTACCTCTGACTGTTACAAAGCACTGACACTGGAGACTCCTTCCATAAATGTTAAGTAAACATCTCCCTACAGAAAACGTCACCATATCAACGATTTTTAAAAATCTGTTTATTATTAGCGGCTCATCCGCTGTACACGTCCCTGTGAATGAGCTGTTACTATGGAAACGATAACGTATTAGAACGAGTGCATTAATATAAACCTGCGCTACTGTCAGAGCTGCTGTTATAGAAAACTAATCAACACCTTCTGACCAATCAGAGTCCAGATTTCAATAGGACTGTGGTGTAAAATGTCATAGCAATTATACTGTATAAGTCTTTTAAATCAGAGATCTTACTACTTAGTTTTTGCTCAGGTTATTTAACTAAAATGTCAGATTTTACACAAATCTACTTCCTCTTTTATAATTTCACCCCACGTTATCGGTGAGCCGAGGGGGCGTGAGGGAGACGGGTCGTCCCGGCCGGCGGAAAAGATGAACCGCGTTTTGTGAATAAACCAGAGTTATGATTGGCTTAAGCTGCAAATTTCTCCACATCTCGGGTTACTTCCATGATTTAAAATAGCGCTGTGTGTTCAGGACAGAGATATGGCAGCGACGACCGTCCACTCCGTCACACACTCGTCATTCCACAGCTCGAGTTACACACGGCGCAGAGCAGAGCGTTTAGCATGTGCTGATATAAAACTCTTCATAGCGTGCCTTATTTTTGGGTTAATTTTCACTATAACATCATCATCACAATCTGAACCTTTACAGAACTCTCGTCTGGTGAACAGGCGACGATGCTCGTGTCTTTAGAGGACCGTTGTCCTTATCATGTCCTCAGATTGGTATTTTATGAAGCACAGAATCACTCCTCCTGTAGACAGCTTCCCCTCGAGAGGAACTCGGGGTCATGACCATGATGACAATATTGTTCCTGTGGAGTATGTTGATGTATTTCTTTACAGATTATCAGTTCATGGCTTGCGTAGAGGAATACATGTGATATCGAATAGTTTTATCCCCTGAGCCTGGAGGAGAATCTTCAACACACAGGACAACAATATAAAGCTGATATATTTATATTATAATAATAAATCCGTCATCTATTTCATCTGCTTCCTTAAATTGGCCTTTAAGGAAATACTTCTGTTAATGGATCAATATCAGTATAAAGTTCTTTATATTATTATTATTGTGATTGATTGGTCAGTGTTAAAGGTGTTGATTAATTTTCTAGAACAGCAGCTCTGACAGTAGTGCGGCTGCAAATCACAGGTTTATATTAATGCGTTCGTTCTGTCTAATACGTTATCGTTTCTATAGCAACAGCTCATTCACTGGGACGTGAATGAGGAAGTTGGGAAGTTTTCTATAAGCAGATGTTTATTTAACACTAAACACTATTTAACCCCTGCATGCGTTTGTGTGATTGACAGGTACGTATCAGGGCCAGTGGATGGGCGGGATGCGTCACGGTTATGGCGTGAGACAGAGCGTCCCGTATGGCATGGCTGCCGTGATCCGCTCGCCGCTGCGCACCTCCCTCGCCTCCCTGCGCAGCGAGCAGAGTAACGGCTCCGTCCTGAACGAGCGCTCCTCGGATAGTCCGGCGGGGACACGTGGAGGCTTCGTCCTCAATGTCCACAGCGATGGCGAGCTCAGCTCAGGCAGGAAGAAGGGTCTGTTCCGGCGTGGCTCGCTGTTCGGCAGCCTGAGGCAGCTGAGGAAGTCGGACTCGCGTTCGTCCATCTCGAGTAAGCGCAGCTCGGCACGCAGCGACGCCGCCATGAGCCGCATCAGCTCTAGCGACGCCAACTCCACGCTCAGCTTCGGAGAGGACGAGGACAACGCTCCAACCGAGGACAACGTGGATGCCACCACCACTGAGTCGTACACGGGAGAGTGGAAGAACGACAAGCGCAGCGGCTTCGGCATCAGCGAGCGCTCCAACGGCATGAAGTACGAAGGCGAGTGGGCCAACAACAAGCGCCACGGCTACGGCTGCACCGTGTTCCCCGACGGCACCCGCGAGGAGGGCAAGTACAAGAACAACGTGCTCGTGAGGGGCATCAAGAAGCAGCTCATTCCGCTGAAGAACGCCAAGACCAAACAGAAAGTGGAGCGTGCTGTTGAAGGGGCAATCAGAGCGGCCGCCATCGCCAGGACGAAAGTGGAGATCGCCACCTCCAGGTGAGCGCACGCCATTGGGAAAAAATTGTCCCATCTCTTATTTACACTCATATGAATACAAGTACGACAACACGATAATGTTACTGTGATATCATTGTCACCAATAGTCACAATACACGTTTCTGTCAGTATTATTGGTGTCATCGTTCTTCATCTTAGAGAAACCAGTAGCTGGTTGGGTGCTAAAAGTTGCTCTCTGGTTCCTTTTTTAATTGATTATTTATATAATGATATCCTGTGTGTTACACTATAAACATCAGCAAATCTACCGTCATAACATCATGTATCGTGAAAACATCTCTGGATAGCTAACCAGGTTCTCTTCAGCCTGAAGAATCCCGCTGATGTCGCATAATCATTAATGAAAAATTTCCTGAGGGAAAAGTTCCTGCTATTCCTCTATACACTGCTGAGTAAGGAACAAATAAAAATAATAGGACGTGAATAATGACAGAGTTGTAGGGATCCGTGGGAATTGTGGGTAGAGCCAGATCTTTACAGAACCTCCGTAAAGGAACTGACTTCAGGATGTAGTGAAAATAAAGCGTTTACAGACACTGAGACACTGACTCAGACAGGAAGAGATGGAGATGCGCAGAAATAAGGTGGAAAACAGAGGAGGAACATTACATTTAATTTGAACTATAAATAAATTAAAGTAGCTTCAACGCGTACTTCAAGTGAGCTACTTTATACGTTAAGCTTTGCGAAGAGAAGGACGTGGCGAGAGTTAAACGGTGAGAATCGTGGGAATCAAGAAGCAATCAACATCGGCTCGTTTCTTTGGATTGTAATTTTATGTATCGGTGAAGATTAAAAGCCAAAAATAAAATGACATCTAATAGCAGCATTAAAGCGTGCATGCTGTTAAGGACAAATCTCGTACGTATTAAAATCTCTGAAAGATTTTATTTTTTTAAAGATTTATTTCAGATCAGTTTAATGTGGTTCTGTTAGCAGAAATGAAACTGCAACAAAAAGAAACGCGCTGTTCTTGATTGCTTCTTGTTTTAAGTGACTAATCTCATGTTTTAAACACTCAGTTTCAGTTCATCACCGATGCTTTTCTAGACACAGTTTGGGTTCCTTCAGACTGGAGGCGTGTATCGGACGCATTAAAAAAATAACTGGAGCAAACGAACAAACAAAAAACATCAGATTTGGGCAGTGAATCAGAATCAAACAGTTTGAGATAAAGAGGACGAGTGAGGGACAGAGAGAGAGACAGACGGGAAAGGATATAGAGTTACAGAGAAACAGGGAGGAGGGGAAACTCTGAGATAAAAAGAGAGAGAGAGACACACACACAGAGAAAGTGAGACAGAGAGAGATACAGAGAGAGAGAGAGGCAGAGAGAAAGAAAGAAAGAAAGACTGAGAAAGAGACACAGAGAGAGAGAAAGAGAGAGAGAGACAGACAGACAGAGAGAGAGACGCACAGAGAGAAAGAGAGACAGAGAGAGAGATACAGAGAGAGAGAGAGACGCAGAGAGAAAGAAAGAAAGACTGAGAAAGAGAGACACACTGAGAGAAAGAAAGAGAAAGAGACAGACAGAGAGAGAGAAGTATAGAGAGAAATACAGAGAGAAAGAGAGAGACAGAGAGAGAGAGAAAGAGAGAGAGAGACGTACAGAGAGAAAGAGAGAGAGACGCACAGAGAGAGAGATGCAGAGAGAAAGAAAGAAAGAAAGACACACCAAGAGAAAGAGACAGACAGAGAAAGAGAGAGAATGAAAGAGAGAGAGACACACAGAGAGAAATAGAGCGACAGAGCGACAGAGAGAGAGAGAGAGCGACAGATCAGTCCTGTTGAAGAGAATAGTGTGTTCACATGCGTGCCGCTATTCGCCCCGGGCTGAAGCTCTCTCTGAGCAGCTAATCGATGCAGAGCTGAGCGGATGTGTTAGTGATGAAATCACAGCGGCGTGGAGAGCAGCTGCATGAGAAACTCCAGACTGCACAGTACATCACTTACTGATCATCATCACAGCCGCCTGTTTACAGCTGATACAGATTTTAATCGCGTTTATTTTATCTGAATTACGGCTTTCACACAAACTTTCTCCAAATAATGCAGGATTGTCTTTAAAGGTGCCTTAAATAGAACTGGGACACAGTTACAACGTCCATGTGCGCAAAGCCCCGCCTCCCAATCACGTCCATGCTCACAAAGCCCCGCCTCCCAATCAACTCCATGCACACAAAGCCCCGCCTCCCAATCACGTCCATGCTCACAAAGCCCCGCCTCCCAATCACGTCCATGCACACAAAGCCCCGCCTCCCAATCACGTCACGTTGGTGTTACGGTTGCTAGCATGATATTTACACTGATAAAACATTAATCTGTTAGCTGGCTTGTTAAGATCGTACGATCTCAGCTAGCATCCCGCAGAAACACGGGCACGAAGCAGTATCGTATTGTTATTGGTATTTTCTCACTGTAACTGCATTTTGATAGCATTAGCGGCTAGCTGTGAGTGTGCTACTGCTGTACATATGCTATATAAATACTGTAACACTTTTCCTGTCACATAAAACTGAGCACTTCACCAGTTAGCATGCACAGATATGCTAGTTTCCTTTCTATAAATATACGAAGCCACTCATCACCTCTGAAACCAAATATGTAGCCGAATAGCTAGAATGCTCTTCCCCTCGTCTTTCACTCTATAAGCAGGTTTAGTGCATGAATTAGCATAGCAAGCTAAATCAGGGTGTGTAAATGAATACTTCACAGATAAATGCTAATGCTGCTAATAATGAACGAAAGCTAGTCGAGTCTGTTAGCATCACAGGAATGAGACCGTGCTAGCTGGTCCCAGCTGCTAGAGTTATGCTAATTCACAGCGAAGCTTTTATACGAAGGTTTTAACCACGAAGTCGAGTTCATTTCCGCCGTTTGTTAGCTACGTCAGCATTTTTGGATAAAGCAACTACTTGATTTTGTGATAACATGCTAATGACTGTATGCTGTCCAAATTAGCAAGCGGCAAGCAGCTAATTGGATATTAGCACATGATTTTCTAATGTGAGCTAACATTAGATAAAATATTTTTTCACCTAGAAACCAAAAAAAAAAACGTGAGTGTATTTAAATTGGGCTTTTAAATAATCTGTTAGCGATGTTGTTTTATTGTTCTTGCTAACGTGGCTGCTAGCTCAATATTTAGACTAACCTGTAAACCCATTAGCTGGCCAATAAAATAATTAATGAAATATTAATAATGATGATACGATGTGGTCCAAAGCAGCTACACAGTAAATTATAACACTAACTGACTTCGTAATTATTCGCTGATTAAACATTAAACTGTTATTTTTCTGATTAAACAGTGTGTGTGTGTGTGTGTGTGTGTGTGTTACAGTAAAATACTGCGTGACAGAGTGCTGTGATGAAGTGAAGTTACTGTTAACACCCTAAAGTTGATTATTTTCCTACAACATCCCGTCCCCGAGTGTTTTATTCCTCTTACACCACAGCTATAAACAGTCGTTCCCTCAGCAGCCTCACTGTTTATTATAAGAAAAAAATCGCAGCTTGTTACGCACGTCACCGAGAAACCGCAACGAAGAAGCGTAAACTCGTCTGTCCTGAAGACGTCCTGAAACTTAAAGTCACAGCTTCACCTCTGACTGTTACAAAGCGCTGACACTGGAGACTCCTTCCAAACAAGTTACATAAATAAACGTCTCCTAACAAATTCAACGATTATACACGTGTTTTAACGTGTCTGTTATTATTAGCGGAGTGTCTGCGGTATAATAGTGATCGCATTATTATGTCAGAGCTGCTGTTCTGGAAAATTAATCAACATCTTCTGACCAATCAGAATCCAGAACTCAACAGGGACGAATGACAGGATCCACACTGCGCTGTCGTCTTGATGTGAATTTTACTGAAACAGTAAAACAGATTCGCAGAGCAGCGGCACGAATGAAATCTCTCTCCGTGCATTTGAGTGCTGTTATGGAGAGCAGAGATAAGCACTGAGGGGGACTTGAGGAATGCGAAGAGAGAGAGCGTGAGAGACAGACTCTCTCTCTCTCTCTCTCTCTCTCTCTCTCTGTCTCTCTCTCTCTCTCTCTCGCTGCTTGCTGACTAAATAAGGCAAGGCAGGATTTGGCTCCTCAGCGCTGACGAGAATAAAACGCTGCGACTGATACAGTAGTCGATCTGTGCGTGCCTATCATCTGCTGGAGCACTCAGCAGACTGAGCAAGTTTTGTGTGTGTGTGTGTGTGTGTGAGTGTGAGTGTGTGTGAGTGTGTGAGTGTGTGTGTGTGAGTGTGTGTGTAGCCCCTGCACTCAAGCAGCTATTCATGTCCCTGAAGCTGGTCAGCGTTTCACCGTGTTCGTTTTCCGCATAGAAACGTTTGAAATACACAAAATAATGAAATAGTAAAGTTTCAGGTTTTAAAAATGACGACTGCAGAGCGACGTGCAGCTGATTCGATGTCACCGCGTTATGATAATACACGCTTTTATGCTGTTTATTTTTTTCCTGATTATTTTAATTGTTCTCGTGTTTTCTATTTAAGACGTTTTATGATTTGAAAAACTCACTAACTGGCCCTCGATGTCGTCTCAATGCGACAGTTTTCACATTTACAGACAGAACGGTGGTTAAACACAGCTTCGAAAAATACTTTGATTATTTATTTATTATTGTTTTTACATTTTTACTGGTTTTAAAACATTTTAAAAAGCATAAAGAATCACAGTGTACATTAACTTTAACTTAATGTACTTTATGTACTGTATTAATTACCAAAGCATGTGCGATGTTATAGTAATTAACTTTTGTATTAATCTAAATCTATTTTAAACACTATATTAAATGAGTAAAAAAAAGCCCACGATATGAGCGAATGCCTTAATTAATATTTGTAGCAGCTTTATTTGGCATAGGTGATGTGTGCTGGACAAGGGGTGCCAATATTTATACCTCCTGACCTGAGTTCACCTGTTTCAAAATGATGTAATTTAATTTATGTGTATTTATTCATGGACAGAATAAAGCCGTGTATTAAGTAACATTTACACAAATAGCAGTTAATTTTTTTAATGCTGACATTCAGGCTTTATTAATGTTATCTAATGTATTAATAATGTTAAATGTTAAATGTTAAGCGTTACATCAGCTCTAATTCTGTCCCAGTCGTCTCATCGTATTTTGCTCATGGCTGTTCTTTATTGCCTTATATGGTCAGTGTTTCCCCTCCTTGTTGCTATGGTAGTTTTATCTGTTGCCGTGTTATTCTGCATTTAATCGCTATTTTAGGGCAAAAATAAATCACGAGACACATTATGTAGTACAGCGTTTGGTTTGGTTTTTCAGGCTTTTTGAAAAACACAATTGCAGGAAATGTGAAAAACCTAGAATTTAAATTTTTAAAAAATCAAACTTACAAAACAATAAATCATTCAATAGGAAGATAAACGAGCCTCCACTCAGATATTAGTTAGTGTTACACGCTCAGAAACGTGACCGAGCTGTAATTTATCACGAAGGTACAGTTTCGCCGTAAAGTTCGCTCGGTCTGTGCCACGTGCTTTCTTACGCGTTAATAAAGAGTCGTATTTGTATTTATTCCACTTCTGTTCCACTTTTTTTTTTAACTTTCCAATGTTTTTACTATCATGTTCTCCTGGTTCTGACCCGCACCTGGTTATTTATGGTTATTAAGATTTATTTTCCCCTCAGGGATTTTTGTCTGCTCGTGTTTTGGCCCCAGTTATGGACTCAGATTACGACACTTGGATTAAAGGGAACCATTACAACCCTAACAAGCTTGTTAAAGTATATATCAGTAATAATTAATATAATAATTAATAACAATTAATAATTAATAAAAAATTTTTTTGCATTACAGTTTTTGTTAAAAATGCAAACGAGGCAACTGATGACTAAATTTGTTTGAATTTGCATAGAATAAAAACATAAAAACAAGAAAATTTAATTAATCAGATTTATATATTTCATCAATTCAGGTTAATAGCTTGATTAAATAAATGTAACTAATAATTAACGTTAATTTTTTTTAAAATTGTGATAACACCCAATGGTCAGACGTTCACAGTTTCACAATTTCTCAAAATAGTGTTATTTAATAAATAAACTAAAGGCACATATTCTGGCACACTTGACTTGCATTGAAAAAAAAAAAGAGACACAAAGTCAAAACAACTCCAAACAATTTAAGATAAAACCTTCTGTGTGTGTGTCTGTGTCTGTGTGTGTGTGTGTGTGTGAAACAGTTTATTTTCAGAAAACATTAATTATAATAAACTGAGAATATTTCAGCAGAAATTATTACATTGCCTAAAGATACCTCTGTAAATGGACTGCATGCTGTGTTGGAGGAAATAAAGCTTACAATAAAGGATTTAATAAACGGAGATTTTAAAACACTTCAACCTGAAAGGAGTTTACTGGCTGTAAGGAGCTGGGATAGAAATATAAAAATTTTGGTGTTTATATAAATAAATGTCTGTTTCTTATTATATATTTTGGAAATTACTAATCTGAAATTTGACTCGTTCAATTCAAAGTACGGACTTTACAGAAAACCTAAACAAGTAGCATAACAAACGCGTTCATACAGTAATTTACCACGGTACAGAGAAACACACTAACAGGATGTATTGACCATATAAGGAAAGCGTGGGTAAAAACGTGACAGAACTCGGACAGAATCGGCTTGGAAATGACACACGTTGATTGACGTATGATTTCGTGTGACGTATTTGGTACTTATCTCTGTTTAAAAGCCTGTTCTTTTTTAGTTACACGTTTACTCCTGTGACTTCTGAGCTCAGTGAGAAGTGTGCATCCTCGCAGCAGTGTCCTCGTTATCCCATGATATCTGATTAATCGTGTAATTACACTGAGCTGGAATCTCTTCGTCTGCCCGAGGCTTTGGCGCAGTGTGTTTCTGGACGAGATTAACCTGCACAGATTGACGACGGTCTCTAATCCGCCGGTGAATTTGTTACATCGTATTTGTGTTCGGCGAAGCGGAAACGTCTCGGTCTGACAGTCGGAGTCTGTGTTCGTGAACACCGTGGTGATGAGTTTCACATCATCCAGCAAAAGATAAATAAATTAAAAAAATCACACAGAGAGCATACGTCCTCTCCACACCGACACACCGTCAAATATAAACACTTTTTTTAAATTTATTATATTTATTTAATATTTATGTCTAACACATTGTGCTCAGGTTAAGGTTACCGCACTGAAGTTGATTGTTTTCCTATAACCGCACATCCCAAAGTGCCTCATTCCTCTTACACTACACAATTTTGTGTTCTTTTTTGTGTGTTAAAGAGTGATACCTCACGCACTTTATCCATTTATAGTTACGCTTCAATGTTGTGGAACGTCCACAAAACAAGTTAGCTCCTGTTCTCACGTACGTTACAGCATTGTTATAACTAATCGATTCCACTCAGGAGGATGTGGCCTAGGTAGGGTTTATTTCTGGTCAGTAAAACTACCTAGTGTCTTCTATTTTGCGCATATTTCAAGGCAGGAAATGAGGTCGCTTTCAGACCCCTCAGATGAGAAAATCCCATCATCATCATCATCGTCATCATCCTGTTCAGTATTCTCAGAGAACGAGTTCCAGGAAAGTGTGAAAAACACGGCAGAGAGACAGAACTGTCTCTAACGTTTTATTTATTAATGTAGTATTATTTCAGTACTAAACAGTTACAGTAAGCATCCTGATGATAATTTAATATCCGTTTATTCTGAACGTTTGCTCTGTTTTTTTTTTTTCTGTGAATATGAGGAAGAGAGACACAGAGAGGACGATGCAAGCGTTTCTAAACGACAGAGCGAGGATGTGTTCGTCTTGACATCTTTATCTGCACCACTGAGAGAGTGGGTGGATTGTGTGTGTGTGTGTGTGTTTATGTGTTGGGGTGGGGGGGACTGCTGCCAAATTAAAACCTCAGAATTTCTGCAACTGCTCCATCTGTCGCCAAGGAGATGATCTTCGTCTCCGTCTCTGCTCTATACCCCGTTACATGCAGCCTATTGAAAAATAAAGAATGCAACACCGCCAACAGTACAGCGAGATGAACCAAAGGGTGTGCTTTTTTTTCTTTTTTTTTTCTACACTGAGCGTGCATGTGCGCTCTTCTTCTCCACCGATGAACGTTCAGCGAGAACATTCTCAGCGCTCTACAAGGCGTAGTGATATTTGTAGCTTTAACCCTTTCATGTTAAGATCATTTAACTCATAATAATGGTTGAGCGAGCATTATACTGAACACTCTCTCTCTCTCTGTCTCTCTCTTTCTCTCTCTCTGTCTCTGTCTCTCTCTCTCTCTCTGTCTCTCTCTGTCTCTTCTTATCACCGCTTTGGAGATTAAAATCTTCCTGTCAGTCAGAAGACGCACCTACGCACCTACCAGAGCCAAAAAAAAAAAAACACGCCTGCGCTTTTCACGCTCCTATTTACGACTCTGATTACGACACCACAACTCGGCGACTAGCGTTAAAGGATTCAGAAACGTATCGAAATCTTTATGGAATAAAATCGAAACAAGACGATAAGAGCTAGTAATTTACGCCTTGTTAAATTCTAAAATCTGATTGGTCAGCTCATTTTAATACGGTATCGTTTCTATAGTAACAGCTCATTCACAGGGACGTGTACAGCGGATGATCCGCTAATAATAAACAGATTTTAAAAAATCGTTGATATGGTGACGTTTTCTGTAAGGAGATGTTTATGTAACATTTATGGAAGGAGTCTCCAGTGTCAGCGCTTTGTAACAGTCAGAGGTGAAGCTGTAACTTTAAGTTTCCTGACGTCTTCAGGACAGAGGAGTTTACGCTGTTGTGAGAACTTGTTTCAGTGACGTTCCACAACATTAAATGTAACTATAAATGGATAAAAAGTATGGTGAGATTCTGTAAGAAATAAAAATTGTAATGGCTGGCAAATTACTGTGGTATAAGAGGAATAAAACAGGTATTCTTTCACTACGTATTTGTTTATTATTTTGATTTTTATTTCGGCTTGAATTAATTTGACGCTATGGTACACACATTGTTTTTTTAATGTTCTTTTATAAACTAATTATGTTTTTTTTTTTTTTCTTTTCAGAACGGCCCACGCCAGAGCTAAAGCGGAAGCTGCAGACCAGGCAGCGCTAGCAGCATGTCAGGATTCGGACGTGGCTCGCACCGTGGCCCGAGAGCTTTCTCCCGCCTTCCGTCAGCCAGGTATTCCCCTCACACACACACACACACACACACACACACACACTTATGTAAAAACACAAGCATGCATATGCACTAGGGTCCAAACATGAGACTTACCTCCCTGACATCATCATTTATTCAGAAAACTAATTTCCATCATTCTTTATCGCTAGGTCATCTTTTTTTTGGCGATATTTAGTCATTTTTTTGTCATAATTCAGGCTTTTTCGGGTTTAAATTACTGCTTGCATAAAAGTGCTGGATATAAAAAAACACATATTGACACACAAACATTTAAACACATGATACACGTGTCTGTGTCCTTGGCTTGGTGTCGGTCTTGACTTTGCCTTTATTCGGGAAGAGAACATTAAGCAGATGTAAATGCAAATGAGTTCTGAAGGGAGGCATATCATTTGCATATCTTTTCTGCTGTTTGTTGCAGTCCGTCAGTTCGTGCTGCATTTAAAAGCGAGGCGATTATTTTAATTATTTCAGGATAGTGTGAGGGTCCACTTGAATTCAGCGCACTGAGAAAATTCTACAGCGTCTCTTTTAAGTTGATTCTTGAGTACAGAATAGTGAGATTTCCGTTCAGTCCAACGCCTCAGCTTTCGAGATTACATATCATTATCAGAAACATTTGTTCTAAGAAAATATTTTTGTATCCATAACATCCATGTTGGTCTCAGACCCTAAAACCATCAAATTTGATCATGAACCCTTAAACTGTATCAGTGCCTAATCTCAAATCTACATTCTCCCCCAATAATCAGCTCCAAACCTTCAAACCTACAAACAACTAGTTTCAAACCATAAATACCATTCAGTCCCTGGTTTCAGATGCCCAAAGTCTTTTCACTGCTTGTTTCACATCGCCAAGTCTATTCAGTTACTGGTCTAAACTCATTCTACGGTTGGTTTCAAACCCTAAAAATAATTTAGTGGCAGGTCCCAGATCCTCAAACCCACATGAAGTCTGGCCTCAAACTTTCAAACCCAACAGCTGGTATCAAACCCAACCAATACTTAATACCAAGTCAATAAACACACCAAACCTCCAAATTCATTCAGTAGATCACCTCACACATTGAAAACCAACAACAGCTGATCTCAGATCCTGAAATCCATTCAATATTTCATCTCTGAAACTTTTAAACCCAACCAGTTACTGGTTTCAAACCCTCACTTCCATTCTACAGCTGGTCTCAGACAGTCAATCTGACAACAGCTGGTTTAAAAACATCAAATACAACCAATATCTGATCGCAAACTAAACCAGTAGCTGTAATGAAGCCTACAAACCCTCTCAGTAACTGGCCTTAAACTCACAAACCCTATCACTGATCTAAACCAAAACATATATTTAACACTAAATCCATTAACACACCTTATAGCTGAAATCCAACCAAATGCTGTTCTCAAACCAATAGTTCCATTCAGATGCTGGTCTTAGATCCTCAAATCCAATCAATATCTGGTCTCAACTCTCATGTTCATTTATTAGCTGGTCTCAGGACTTCACACCCCCAAACTTAACCAAGTACTGGTCTCGAACCCACACAACAGCCAACCTCAAAATTAAACCTCCCTGAAAACCAAAAATAGCTGGTCCCAGAACCTCGAATCCACTCAATGACTCGTCTGTAAAAAGATTACATCAAATCAATAACTGGTCTTGAACCTTTCCTTCCACCTCATATCTTGTCTTGGAATGTCAAACCCTCGAACCCACCCAATAATTGGTCTCACACTCTGAAAACCAACCAAATGCTCACCTCAGACCATCAGTTCCATTCAAGAGCTGGTCTTAGATCCTCAAATTCACTTAGTAGTTGTTCTCAAGATTTCAGACCCCCAAACCCAAACCTTAGCTGGTCTCAAACCATCAGTTCTATTTAAGAGCTGGTTACGGGCCGTCAAATACCACAAATCTACCCAGTTGCTGGTTTAAAACCTGCACATCATCCAGTTGCTTGTCTCAAGCTACAGGTTCCAGTCAAGAGCTGGTCTTAGTTCCTCAAACCCAGTTAATACCTGGTCTCAACCCTCACGTGCACTTATGACATATACTATAAATTAGTATTTTTCCTTGTTTTTGTTTTTCTCTCTGTCACATATAACAGTTACATCATCCTTTGGGTCAGGTTTGTCTCCCTGCTCTCTGCCCTCCCTGGATTGCTGTAAGAGCTTCCTTTGTCTTCTCCAGATTCAGGCACTGCAGTGCTGTATAGGTATCGCTGCCAAGAGACACAATGCAGCTAGTGTTTGTGTAGGCTGTGAAAACAACCACTGCATGCTAGTCTCATCTCTGACCTCACATCGGTTCGCACATTTGTCCTCGATGAAGCTGACAAAAGATCAATGTGGGATTAGGATTCAGTAATTTATACCTGATGTAGCCAAAAGAAATTTGGTTAACTGGAGATATCGCTCATGTGGTCGTGTCCGATGTCGCTCAGAAATCCTTGGACGTTTAGGAATATGATTGGGGAATTTTGATTGATTAGTACCTTATCACCTTGCGACAAATGAACAAATGATCAAGTCAGGAATGGTTAACTAGTTCTAATACATTTCACAAATCCCGTGTATGGGATTGGAAAGGATCAAAACTTTGCACTAACGTCAGTGACCTTTTGTTTTCCACTGAGGACAATTCAGGCTGCAGCTTGACCTACCAAATTCCCTTATAAAATAACAACGTTCCTGATTTTCAGGACTCGAATGGTTGGCTTTCTGGACAAATCAATATTAATGGTGCACTTCAGTTCAGTAAAATGTTTTCATTCTTTAATAAAAAGCTCTGAGAATTGAGTTTTCTACCTCTTGCATAAAACTAGCTATCCTCGAGACTCTGGTGTTTCTGGCTCGTCAGCTCTTCAGTTGTCGGCTCTGTGAAGTGTCTGATAAACAGAGTGATTTAAAGGCCCATCTATGGCCGGATCTGGACGCGCCCCAGGAAGGGTCCTAGAAAGCCCACCCGTGTCAGCTGCGAGACCGTGTTGGCTCTGTGAAGAATCTGAAGAATGCGCGAAGGCTCACACTCCAACCGTAAAGCAGAATCTGACTCTCCTGCCGTGTATAAACACTAATGGAGTGTCACTGTGTTTATGTGTGGTTTTAGCTCAAACTCCACAAAGACAGGATCAGAAAGAAAAGGACAGAGAGAGACAGCGAGTGAGCGTTTACATCCAACTCACTATTAGACCTGTGACGCATTAAAATCAATACATCAAAACCTCTTGCGTAGAATTCTCCTGAACTCATACACAATACCATTCAAGTGGTTAGAATACTGTTGCTAGGCACCTGAGAAATCTCTGCACTAAGCAATTCCTAGCTAATGACTAAGGCTAATGATTTAGCTAGCTAGCCTATCGCTATTAGGTATTTAAGCTATAGCTATAAAGAGACTGACAGTGGAAGCAAGACAGAATGATCAGGAATGATAACATTTTCCTTAGATGTGTTGGTGAATTCCAAAGAAAAGACTGCAGTTACACCGGAATTCCACTTCACATCGACTGCTAACTGAACGTCCATGGGTTCTGCCATATTGTAAAATATTTCATCACTCATTGCTGTCAGTAATCTTTGACTTCCAGTATCTCAAAAATGGGTCATTTGTATTAATCTTCTTGCTAAACATGGAGAATATGCAATGCAGCATCTTGAAAGCATTTCTATTATCATTGTAGACCATGGAAAAGTTCATATATTTCACATAAATTTTGCATAATCAAGGTATTTATTTTCTTCAAAGGCCCTGATTACATCAAGCAAAAGTTCTCTAGCGAACCGATAGAGATTAAAGAGGTCATCGAAGAGAAAAAAGAGAAAACCCCCTCAGGAAGCCCTCATTTCTATCGCAAGGGCACTACGCCCACCCAAACGCCCACCCACAGCCCGGGTCCGACTCCTCCGCCCTCACCCCCGCCCAGCAAGAAGAAGTCTTTCTTCAACCGAAGCGCATCAAAATCTACCAAAGAGAGCGTAGTCGAGAGCCTAGCGGCCAGCGTCGTCCCCAAAACCACCCCCAGGGTGCTGGCCAAGCAGGAAGTGAAGCAGGAAGCAGTTTCTACTTCCCTTGCACCCTATAAACCCATGGCGCCGGTCGCCAACTCCTCAAGTCCCGGAAACGGCGAGGTCCATTCGCAGTACCACAGCTACTACGTGAAGGCGGAAGTGTCCATCCCACCCGAGGAACCGGAGGAGGAGGAAAAGCCAGAAAGTCCAACTGCCCTCGCCAGGGCACCACCTCCTGTCAGGCAGTATCGCGCCCCTACACCCTCCATGCCCCCCACGACCAGAGACGCCAAGCCAGAGCCCAAGCTGAGAAAACAGGATTCTCTGAAGCCAAAGAGTCTATCAGAAACCAAGAAAGCAAGCATGGAGATAACCACGGACGTGGCTGAGGAAGAATCAGTGAGTCACTTCCACACACACACACACACCTGGCTAATCAGAAAATCTGTCAGTGTTTCATTTGAACTGGTTAATTTGGTAAAGGTGAAAAACTTCACGTGCTCAAATCAAATCTTCCTAATTTCTCTGAATAAAAGTTTCACCAATTTTTCACTGGTTGAAAATTTCTTATGTAATGTTGTCATCACTCTCCTGCAGGGTCCTAACTCAATACTGGTGGCATTAGTGATGCTGATAAATATCGGGCTAGCGATTATTTTTGTCCACTTCTTGACTTGATGCATCATCAAACTCAGGTAAGACATTATTCACCACTGCGCAGAAACATTTAACCAGCGTCCTAATATTTACACTGTACCATTAAAGTGTACCATTAAACTGTACCATTGCTTGTCACTGGTACTACGAAGGATACATTTGCTGCTCCTTTGGTCAAATATTTCACCTGGGAAACGAAATGTAGTTAAATTAAGTCATTTAAGTTATGTAACTGAACCTCAAGGACTATCGTTGAACCCAGAATGAAGGGTTCTCAAGCCGGTTCTTGGGACCCACCACCCTGAACAGTTGAATATTTTCTCTACTGATGATACTGTGTTTAACTGATCAGCTGAGTTTTAATGAACTGGATCCATTATGGAGCTCTTGACAATTTAGATAAAAAATAACGACAGACCTTAAATCTTTATTTGTCACATATACATTACAGCTCTTTTCTTTGCATATCCCAGCTTGTTAGGAAGTTGGGGTCAGAGCGCAGGTGGTTTTCTGGACAATTCTCAGTGGGTGACGCAGTTCAGTTCAGCGAGTTGGATCTAACTGATCAGCTGATTATCGGGCTCGTTACGAGTTGAATCAGGTGTGCTGAGAGTAAGTTAAATTTCACCTGGTGAAGAGAAGCGGATCCCCAGGTGGCAACACTACATTCTTTTTCCAGGGGAAAGACGTATGCTAAGTGCATGTGTCCGAGTTCATTTAAGATGCATCTGGAGAAGCTTTTGGTCATTCGTGGCTTTCTAAACAGCTTAGCAAACCAAGCTCTTCTGACATGTAATTCTGGTCCTCTGATTGTTTCGCCTTTTCAGCGAGTTCTTCAGGACGTGCGGCGTAGGCCCCGTAATTCTCTGCGGTTGTATGGACGGCCTTTAGAACACGCCGCTCAGACTCAGACACAGGCAAAGGACGACTGGACGACTGGAATTAAGAGCGAAAAAACGGTGGAGGGAAAAAAACGCCGAGTCCCGTAGCCGAGCCCAACCAGGTCCCCCGCCACCCCGCCCCCAACCCCCAGCCCCGCCCCATCCTGACCGTGATTTACGACTCGCTTGGGCTCTGTGAAAGCTGAAGCAAGCACAGTCGTTGGTAAAAGGGGGTGCGGGGGGATAAAAATAAAAAAATGTGCTGAGCCAAGCCGTACCCAGTGTGAAGTGCATGGACGGCCTGTTGGAGTGTGTGTGTGTGTGTGTGTCAGTGAGTGTGTGTGTGTGTGTTGGTGAGGAGGGGGATAACTGGATACGTTTGGCGATGCACTTTTAGTTGACAGAAGCGAACAGCTGCCTTACAATTTTACCCTCTGACGTTGTCGAGGAGGGTGTGTGTGTGTGTGTGCAGTGGGAGGTGAGAGTGTGTGTGTGTGCGTGTGTGTCTTCATTCTAAACACCGTGCCCATTTTAAAAAAAGAGGCACTCGCCAGTCTTATTGCATTACCCGTCTCTGAAGCCTTGTCTAACACCACCTGCTCGTGTTTTTAGGAGATTAGTGAATGCCATGTCAGGGTGTGCTACAAATTTAACAACTATGTCTTGAGCTTGTTTCTTTGTGTGTGTATTTCTTTTTTTTTTTTACTTTAAATATAAAAATATGTATCAAAAAAATAATGTACATTTTGTCCCCTTGCTCTGTGACCGAATCAGTTAACGGCTAGCACGAACGACGATCGAATAACGAGCAATATTTTAGTCCTGGCGCGATTAGCCGACGATTCGAGGTGAATATTTTTTTATTGGTTCACGTGAAAATGATCACGTCGAAGTAAGCAGCTGTGGTGTTGAAGCTCTGTTTGTAAAATTAGAAAGGTATCGTTCTGATACGCAGGTGTTGTAAAATAGCTATAGGATATTATGCATGGTGTTTGTTGGTTTTATTTATTTAGTTATTATTTATTTTTTTCAGTTAATAACTGGTTATTGCACTGGATTTTTGCACATGTAGAGGTCGGAGCCTGTGCAGGTGAAGACCGTTCTTCCCCTCATCACCCCCTGATGTAAGCCCTGAACCGTGGTGTGGAATGAATTCAGGATGAGCAAGCGAATGTAGTCAGATGCCTTAAAGGACTTTTTAAAAACAGTGTTAGAGTTTACCTCGGGGAAAAAAAAAGTAGTGATTTTGGAATTTTGTCTTAATTAGTTGGAGGTTTTATTGAACTCTATTATTAATCTGTAGTATATTTATTTATGTGGTGGTGCATGAAGCTGTGGTTTTATTTTACGGTAAATTGTACATGGCACTTTTGTGCCTGTATTTGAATAAAAAAAATATATATAAATATATATATTTTATATACATAATATGAATATATTTAGTCAGTTGTTCTAAATTATATTGTTATATCCGGCACATGTTTTTTTTTTTTTTTGCTGACTTTCTCGTGTGCATGGTACAATTTGAAGGTAGTTTTTTTTTTTTTAGACACATTATATAAAAGTAGGCATGCGCCGATAATCAGTGATACGATATACCGCGAAATTTGGCGATTTTTTTTTCCTCTGCAGAATCCCGTAATTTTTTTCCTTAACAGATAAATTTCTGTCCAATTATCTTTTTCTTCGCAATTATCTTGATATAAAATTGTAATATCGTCACATGCCTATTTAGAAATGTGGTTTTGTGTTATAGTGTATGTGTGTGTGTGTGTGTGTGCGTATGTGTCTGACTGTGTGTGTGTGTGTGTGTGTGTGTGTTCGGAGGGACGTCTCTCCATATTTTCGGAGCATTAACAGTTTTGTTCGGACTGCAAAAGCATGTGAGCAGGAAAGAAGGAACGAAGGAAGGAAAGAGAAGAGCATCGGAATGAAAATATAGAGCTTTTTTTTTTCTTTTAACTTTTGATATTTAAAAAAAAATTTATTTATATGCAGTGGCTGTGTACATGGCTGTGTTAATATTTTTATTTAATCCCATAGATAAGCAAAAAAAAAAACAGAATTAGATCTAAAATAAGATCCCCAAATCACTTCAGTATATATATAATATATAATATATATATATGTCATATTTTTACGCATTTATACAAAGTTCAGCGAAATTTGTCCGTATTTTTCTAAAACAATGAAGCGTCTATGTTTTAATGAAAAGTTCTATGACTGTATTTGCATTTAATAGTAACAAGTCTTCAGATATATATTTTATTTATTTTCATTTTGAAGAAACATCAATGAACATTTTGGTATTGACTGTCCCTTAATTTTTTTTTTTTTTTTTTTTTTTTGGAAATTGTTTAAGTATGTTACAATAAAAAATTGTAAATTTTTATGTATGAACGTTTCATGTTTCAGTCCATAACTTTGCTGTTCACATCCTGTTGTTTTCCAAAAAGGGAAAGAAAGAATTAAAGCACAGGAGGGTTCGACTGGTGTAGAGTACGAGCAGTGAACTCAAAATAAAATTATAAGAATTTAAAAAAAAAAAAAAGGATTAAAATGCCAGTGTGAAAAAAGGACTTAATTATTCAAAAATTAAAAATGTTCAAGTTTGAAGATGATTTTATTCAAACAGTAAATTGTCTTCTTTTATTAAATCTTTATCATTTATTAAAATGTTCTATAAAAACCTATGCCAAAGTCTAAATGGACAAAAGAGACTAAAAGACGAAAGTATAAAATACCAAATCAAGCATTTTATCAACTTTAATTTTATTTAAGAATATTTCCTTACACTTAATGATAAATCATAAAAGATGAAACATACATTTTTAAAATAAAATCGGCAGGATCTTGCACAAATCATCTTTAATTTACAGTTTAATTTTTGCATCCGCTTTTTTAATTTCACAAGCGCTTTTTTCAAGTACATTTTTATTGGTTAATTTTTTTTCACATTAACCCCAACACATGGTCAATTATCTAATAATATAACGAATCAAATGAAATTAATGTTACATTTTTTTAATGAATGAGTAGTTTGTGAACTCAGTTATGTCACGTTCGCCCCCTCGTACAGGAGCATCGTACATACCGGTGGTTACAGGAGCGTTTATTTTAGATCACAGCAAACTCACAGACCTTGGTGTGAAACCTGCCTGTTGTCTGGGGGATTGATGCGGCAAAAATAGTGACCAACAGCTGCTCTCTCTCTCTCTCTCTCTCTCTCTCTCTCTCTATAGCTAGTAAATGCTAGCACTCAGCCAGTGGTCGTGTAACCTTACGGTCGATATTACTTGGATTACTTTATTCATCCCAGAAGGAAACTCACATATACACGTTTAATGACGGTGAGAGTTTGTATGACAGGATAAGATGAAACCATACATCAGTTTTTCTTCTATTTTTGCGTGAAAAACTTTGTTGGTAAATGTGGCAACTTTTTAGTCCCCATTAGTGACTTTATTAAAAAAAAAATTTGCTGCTCATATCACAGCTGCTGGTTTTACACGTTGAGAGAGTTGGCTTTATTATACACCATTATGTAAAGCCAAAGACCAATCACTGATCACCACTGTTCCCAATAACCAATCACTGATCAACACTGTTCCCAACGACCAATCACTGATCAACACTGTTCCCAACAACCAATCACTGACCACCACTGTTCCCAACGACCAATCACTGATCAACACTGTTCCCAACCACCAATCACTGATCACCACTGTTCCCAACCACCAATCACTGATCACCACTGTTCCCTGACAACCAATCACTGATCAACACTGTTCCCTGACAACCAATCACTGACCACCACTGTTCCCAACGACCAATCACCGATCACCACTGTTCCCTGACGACCAATCACTGACCACCACTGTTCCCTGACGACCAATCACTGATCACCACTGTTCCCTGACGACCAATCACTGACCACCACTGTTCCCTGACGACCAATCCCCAATCACCACTTGTTATTCTTGGTTTTAAACTCTTTTCTTGGAGATATTTACAAACAACAAAAGTGAGTAATTGAGTAATTTGACACGCCGGTGATATCAGTCACACATCTATCACTTGTTCCCAACGATCAGTGACTAAATGTGATTTGTTGCGTTTTAAATGAAGCCTTGAGCAGTTAAAGAAATGTTTCAGTGACAGAAGTCAAGGTCGAGCTCAGTGTCAGTTTCAGAGCATCTACAGCATGTGAATGAGAGACAGCGACAAACCCCAAGCATGTCAGAACACACACACGACCTCACGTTTCACACACACACACACACACACACACACACACACACACACAGGATGGCAGATAGAAAGGGATCATGATGATGGTCACAGGTTTCAGTATTTCTTAATCACTCTTTTAACTGAGTATCATTGTGACTTTAGGAATAAAACACTTGGGGACATGCAGTTATCGGACATTAATCAGTGCTGGAGTGGTGTGATGAAGCGGAGCTACTGTTACCATCCCGAAGCTGATTATTTTCCTATAACAGCAGTTTTATTCCTCTTATACCACAGCAACTTGCCAACAATTACATTTTTTGTTATTAAAGACAGACACATCATTTCTATTTTATCCATTTATAGTTACATTTAACGTTATGGAACGTCCACAAAACAAGTTACTTCCTGTTGTCACTTACGTTATAGCAGCTATAAACAGTCGTTTCCTCACCAGCCTCTCTCTTTATTCTCTCTCTTTAAGTTTCAGAAAAATTAAAGCTGTACCTCCAGCCCTGACACTGGAGACTCCTTCCATAAATGTTAAATAAACATCTCCTTACAAAACCTTCACCATATATATACACGTCCCTGTCAATGAGCCGTTGCTATGGAAACGATAACGTATCAGAACGAGCGCATTAATATAAACCTGCGCTACTGTCAGAGCTGCTGTTATAGAGAATTAATCAGCACCTTCTGACCAATCAGAATAGGCGTGGAGTTCTGGTTCTGTGTTTGTAATACAGTCTGTGACTAATGCCCCGAAAACGCTGATATGTTCCTGGGAAGTGATCATTTCTGCTGCACGATTTTATCTCCATGAAGCTAAACGTCCTTGAGAAAGTAAAGAGCCCTGAGCAGCGAGTGTAATGAAGTCAGACTGCGCACAGATTGCGACTGTCACCTTCAAAGTCGACTCCACCACCTGCTCCTGCTCCTGCTCCAGCTCCTGATCCACTACTCTGGACATTCAGCACATTTTTTTCACCTTTACCTCGGAGTAATTCTGAAGCGAGGTAGGTTTACACCGAGGTTCTGTTTTTCTGCCCCCAACCTGCCATTAGAGGAAGATCGATGGCCCTGAGGGTCAAAGCTGCACGTCCGAACTCACCTGCTACGACCCGTCAGGTCCTCAACAACAAACTGTCACCCTCAGGGTTTCATTCCTCTCTCTAAGAGCGCCCCCTACAGGAAATACAGAGCAGGTGGCGTTTATAAAGGTGTTCCATCACCTTCAGCCAAGGCAGGATCTTACAGATCCTACAGGTGTGTACAAAACAACACAAGACAAAAAAAAAAAATTAGGATAAAATAAAATAAAGCTGGTGCATTCAAGAGTTATAGGTTCATTTTGAAAACATATTTTTAGTTCAGTTTTATTACACCATCCTTTTTTTGTGTGCTGATAGTTATACACAGTGCTCAAGCTGGAAAATAAAATCAGAGGTGATGCGTTTAAAAGTTATAGGTACATTTAAAAATATATATAATTTTTTTTGGCTGAGGGCTTTTTTTCTACGTTTGTTATCGGAACTGTCAAGAAAAAATTCCACCATCACACCTCTTCTAAGGACAATAAGTATATAAATTATATTTAAATAGAAAGATAAATATATTTATATATAGTTATCTTTTTTGGACTAGTAAAGCCACCGAGAGAGAGAGAGAGAGAGAGAGAGAGAGAGAAGAAGACGAAAAAGGAGGAGAAAAAAAATTAAAAATGTGGCATCACAATATGCAAAAATAAATAAATAAATAAAAAGGATTAACAAATAATCTAATGTTCTGATTAAGCTGCCAAATCTGAAGCATCTTCTCAGAGAAGAAAATCCATTAAAAATCTACAGCCATCGCTCTGAGTTTGAAATGATTTTTAAACACAAAATCACGATCACTTTATAAACCACGTTTCAGAACACGCTTCTCACAAGGTTCTTCATCAGTTCTGCTGAATGATGGGAAATTCCCAGCACTCGTTAATTCACATCTTCACAATTTATCTCATTTGATGCCCATCAGATGGAAGGAATGTCCAAAAAAAAAAAAAAAACACCATCAGTGGTTTCTCCACTGTTCTCAGGTTCTTCATCAGTTTTACTGAAAGGTGGGAAACTCTGCAGTGATGAAGCTCCTGAGATGTGTGAAGAAACACCTCCAAGGTGTGATATAGTCTACTTGTAGCTACATTAGGCTTGTGTCTAAAATGTAGAACTAAAAAGATGAAAGCGGAACCATATCATCATCATCATCATCATCATTTCTCATTTCTTAAGTGAAGTGTTAACTTCATTCTCAGAGTTAATTCCCTATCCATGTCATCGATAATGTTTGCTGTCAGGATAATCTGATACTCGCCCTAGAAATAACAGAAAACGAAAAAAAAATTATTAAAATAATATAAATTGTACCTCACTGTAAATGTAGGACACATGTCAGGTTCTAACTCACGTCTGGTGTAGTGTACGGTTGCATACAGACCGGAAGGGTCTCGTGGATGGTTTCTGTAACAGGAAAGTGAACACGTTTAAATCTCACAGCTGTAAAAATGAGAGAAAAGACAGATGTTGTGACGGATCCGTACCTCCCTTAATGAGGCCACAGATCCTCAAGTCCTCACAAGGACCCAGCGGTTGGGACAGCTCCACCCACAGGCTGCTTTTATACAGAATGCTCATGTGCCATCCCACCTGTACCATCGTGAACCCTGGGCACAAAACACACTCATAAACTAAGCTAAGCTAAGATAAGCTAAGCTAAGACAAGCTAAATCACTAATCATAAAGGTTAGGACTGGCCTTAGAAAACAATATTCACATTTATTACTAATATTCACTTAAAAAACATATAGCTATCAATATTAATTACAATAATTATAATTAGCATAATGTCAACTAGCAAACTTAGTTCCATTATAATACTTAGCATGATGTAAACTAGCTTGCTAAGGAATTTAAGGAAAGCTACTGGTTTTAATTACAAAATCTATTAGTTAACTACACGTTAACTACCTTGTAACTACTGGTTGTGATTACACAATAGAAGAATGAGTCAGATGTAACTAGCTTGGTAGGAAACTTAGCTACTGCTTTAAAATAGACAAATTTAGGCTAGCTTGGAAATGTTTGGCTGTAATTACTTATTGTAATATTCAGTCTAATGGTAGTTATTTTCTTAGCAAACATCTCTAAGTACTGTTGATATGATAGTACAGATGCTAAGCAGTAGCTAGTAGCTAGCCTAGCTAATGTTGCTAAATCAGGACATGTGTGCACTTCAGGTTGGCTTTGTTTTTAACGGTTTTAATTGATTTTTATTTTTAATTAACTGTTTAATTTCAAGTACCAGGTGTTATTGCGTGTTTCCTGAGGAATACAGACTTTACACACAGACTCATTCCTCTGTGAATGAAAACGACGTTAATGACTTGAACATAAAACTTACTGGCCATTCCTGTGTAGGACACGATGATTTTATCCAAACCCAAATCACAGTGCAATATTTCCAGGGACGTAAAAACTATCGGACCTGAAAGCAGATTTATTTCTTTACATCTGACATTAAAACAGAAATAAATTCACTTATTTCAGCAGAACACAGGTTCTCTATGAGCTACGGTTATAATGGTTATTTATTCAGATTGCAAAAATCCAGTAATAATCAGAATATTCATATAATAAAATATAACAATATTGGAATACAGCAAATTATTATTATTATTATTATTATTATTATTATTATTATTATTTGGACATCAAACCTCTAAACTGTTCCCAAGCAACAGAACACAGTTCCTCTTTAATCGATGAATCATCATTATATTTACTAAAACAAATAATTTTTCACAATTAATATTTAAATAAATATTTGACTAAAAATATGACTCCCTTTACAGATCTTTAATAAAGTTTTTTTAATATTGATAAACTCCGAGATATTTTTTTATTGTGCAGTTTTATTAATCAGAATACTGATGCTTTATCTATTGTCTTACATATATGAATATCTCTCTATAATGATATATATATATAAAACATCTATACATATAACATCTATATGATGTTATATATTAATATCTCTCTATAAACAAAGTTAAGTATTAATATCACTCTATAAGCGTGACGTTATACATTAATATCTCTCTATAAACAAAGTTATACATTAATATCACTCTATAAGCGTGACGTTATACATTAATATCACCCTATAAGCGTGACGTTATACATTAATATCTCTCTATAAACAAAGTTATGTATTAATATCACTCTATAAGCGTGACGTTATACATTAATATCACTCTATAAGCGTGAC
>CM075023.1:710252-729132 GCA_037576675.1 Pangasius sanitwongsei
TTATGTATTAATATCACTCTATAAGCGTGACGTTATACATTAATATCACTCTATAAGCGTGACGTTATACATTAATAGCCCTCTTACCCTCATATTCCCCCCATATGGTCAAGGAGTCTGAGGAGCACAGAAGCCGCTGCTCTGCGGAACTCCTGGCACTTAAACACACCACTACAGTTACAGCAAGACTGAGACGAGTTAAAGTCCACGACAGCATCATGAACACTTTATGTCGCTTTATAAGCACACGAGGTCCAAACTGAACTGCGTCAAACATGCGACAGTGAACACAGTGTCGTTCTTTTCCCAATGTCGAACAGGATTTTCCTGTAAATAACGCTGGAAATGGAAAACAGAAGCGTCTGTGAGAAAAAGGGAAGTGTGGCGTGTGTGTGTGGTGAGGAGAGATTCAGACTGGACCACAAAAAAAAAAAAAATAATACAGTACGGTTTTATTTACAGGAAGTTTTAATGGTCAGGTGACTTTCAGCGTGGGAAATCTGTCCCTGAGACGCACGTGAGAAAATCACACGGACACGTCACAGCAGATGATGTCATACAAGAACCGTGTTTAGCTCCCTAAAGAACCTTTTTGATCCACAGTAAACATGCAGACCCAGCATGAAGATCCGTGCACGTGATGGTTGGAGAAGTCATCGTTTAATTCTCTGTAACACCAACAATTCAATCAAAATCAACTCTAAAGAACATTTTTCTGGCACCGTTATTTTGCTAAGATTGAATAAGCTGCTAAGAGCTGAATAAGCTATATGTAATATTAATGCATATTAACACTTTCCTCTAAAACAAACACACAAAATAGACACTTCATGTCTTTGACTCTTACATGCTTATAAAAAAAAGAACATTCCTATGTTCTTCAAGGGTTCTCTGGACGGTTCTTCGCTTGCTAAAAGGATTTTTTTTCACAACTTTTTTGAAAGGGGAAACAATCAGTTCCAGGGAAACAGAACCCTTAATGCTTCCCTGAGAGACAAACCACAGAACGATGAAAAGGTTCTACATTTGACCAAAGAGTTGACTGTGAGAACTTGAAGGTTCTTCAGTTGTTCCTCCGTGGCAATACTTTACAGTTCTATGTAAAGCCCTACAACAGAGTGCTTCCTTACACGAATGGAAAGAATCCCTTTTTTTTGACGCTAAGAACCTTTAATGATCCAATGAACCCTTGAAGAACATTTGAAGAACCCTTTTTATGAGAGCGTATGTACTAAGTGGGCAAGTGTGTGGTACAAGCTTCAAATTATTGCTCTTAACATTTAGCCATCTTGGTACTTAGTACACTCTTAGTGGGGGAAGAAAAGGGTTCTTAAAGGTTTCTAGCCATTGTAGCTTTCTTCATGGGTTCTTTAAAGAGTTCTTGAAATCTTTTGAAAGCAGAAACAGTTGTACAGACTCAGAACCTTTAGTGGTTCCCTCAGAGGGACAAGTAAAAAAAAACGCTTAAAAGTCTTAGATTTAATGAAAGAGATTATAATTCCTGTTCCTCTGAACAGTGTTTCAGATCCCTTAATTATCCAACGAAACCCTTAAAGAACCCTTGAAGAACCGTTTTTTTGAAGCGTAATTGTAATAAATAATTAATCATGAAATTGTCTTGAATCACAATTCTGCCTTATTCAGATAGAAGTCCAGTTTTTTTCAGTCTGTTACAGGGCGTGAGATTTTCTGGAGGTAGAAATAACCCAGAGAACCCAGTGAACATGCAGAACCCCACACCGAGAGTAAGAGACGCTCAGGACGGAACCCCGGACCCACTATACAAGAAGAACCGAAGAACTGAAGAATCCTCACGCCGCTGCAGAACCTGTCATGAGACACAGTGATGTTCTGAAAATCATTCGCTCCAGCTCTGGTGTCAAAGAACACGTGGTTCTACGGCTTCTTCACGTGGTGGATGAGATCCCCGTCACTGTTTCTCACATGCATGGTAGCAATTACAGTGACGGTTATTTCCCGTTCCAGGTCATCGATGATATTCAGGTTAACGTCAAAGCGATATTCTCCCTGTAGAAGAAACAGAACGCGTTCAATTCAAATCAACATCAACGACGTGCTTCATTCCAGAAAAGACGTTACGTTTACATGCAGAACTCACGTCAGCAGCGTAATACGGTTTTACAGGCAGCGACAATGACTCACTGAGCGTTTCTGTAACACAACATCCACATTTTTACATTAATGTGGTGGAAGAAAAGATGGAAACAAGCAACTACTCAGAACAGTCCACAGCTTTCATACCTCCTTTAATGATGTTGCAGATTTTTAAATCTGCGCACGGTAGCGGCGGCTGGAAAAACTCCACCCACAGCTGATTTTTGTAATATGAGGCGATGTTATATCCAGCACGTGCGATCGTGAATTCTGGAGGATAAAAGGCAAGGAGATGATCAGCTGAATATGAAGGGGGGAAAAAAAGAAAAGAGAAAGCTCTTTTCCACCCCACACAGCAATGTAGGCATGTATACAATTCATCACCATATTTAGTTTTCAGAGGAAAAAAAAAACAGCTTCCTGATTTTGGGGCAGAAGTACAAATCAAAGTACACGTTAACGGTTATCACGGGGGTACAAACTTTTGCTCTTGACTGCACTTACAGCACTAACGTGACGGAGGAGAGAAATGTCTTACTTGTAATCATCGTGTAGTTAGCTTTTATTATATCCATCCCATTGGTGCAGGGCTCGGTGCTGATAGAGAAGTAATGCAGCGGTCCTGAAGAACGAAGCCGTAAAATATTAACAGCAAATATGTCAAGTTATAGAAATAATCAGTCAATTAATAAAGCATAATATACCTGTTTATTTATTTTTTTTTAAAGAGAGAGAGAGAGAGAGAGAGAGAGAGCAAGAGAGATCTTTTTTGTCCAAAAGATCACATTTACTTTGATAATTAAAAATAAATAAATAAATCGTTTTTTTAAAAATATCATTTTAAAATCAGAATTATATGCCTTTTTATTATTGTAAACATGCCTCTTTTTATTTATTTGCTTAAATGATAAATTCATCATGTGTTTTGCCTGATTTTAGGATAATTTATATATATATATTTATTAAATATATATATCTGTAAGTCTGATTCTCACAGTGATGATGATGGTGTTTTATAGAAAACTTATAAAGACTTATTTAAGTAAAATAACATTTAAACCACGTGTACAAGTAAAATCATGCAGCTACAGGTCCAGAGCTTATAACAAAAAGAAAAAAGAAAAAAAAGGGGATAATAAAAAAAATAATTTTTAAATAAATATCTATTTTTGGTGAGTTTTTAGAATTTCTCTTACAGTAACATCTCAGTGTGAAATGAAGCGAAACAACCAAAGACATTTTTCCATAATTATTTTAACCTCTTTTTTTTTTTTTTTAAACCCAAGGGTGCCAATACTTCTAGATACTTCTAATAAAAGATCTCCGTTGCTTATCTGTTTATCGATAACGCTTTTTTCTGTTACACAATGTTTTATAAAGAATATTATTGCTAATATTCACATTCAGTTTTAGATCACAAACATAAAAATTTTATTTATCTCTACGTTGTCACTCCATCCACCTAAATATCAAAATACATTTATACACACACACACACACACACACACACACACACACACACACACATAAATAAATAAAATAAAAATGGACTTACCCTCATATTCCCACCACAGGCTCAAGGAGTCTGAGGAGCACAGAAGCCGCTGCTCTGCGAAACTCCTGGCACTTAAACACACCACTACAGTTACAGCAAGACTGAGACGAGTTAAAGTCCACGACAGCATCATGAACACTTTATGTCGCTTTATAAGCACACGAGGTCCAAACTGAACTGGTGCTGGCGCTTCCAGTTATAACCTCTGACTGAAACGCCACATGTAAATGCCACATTGTTGGTTTTTTTTTTTTGGACAAAACGTAATAAGGGGAAATGTTTATTTTAAAAGGAAGTGTTTAAATGCCTCTAGAGAACTGATGGGCTCCAGGTGAAACTGCTGGCAAACACAAAAATCGCTTTTCCGGACCTAGAATACAGGATATATACGTTTTAAATGTTAGTATACAGCATTAGAGTTTTGTATTTGAGTTTGAATTTTTTTTTTTTTTAACGTGTTTGAAAATGAGTTGCATAATTTGCAGTAAAACCTACAACAATCATAAATGCTTAATTACTGGATAAATCAAATGTTTATTAATCACCTGGAAATAGAAGCTTTTATAATAATATAAAAGCTCTCTAAAGTCAAAAGGCACAAACATTGAGAGGTATTTTCTACTTCTGTTCACAGACAGCACATGAATGAATAAAAAAAAAGTATTCCTGTAAAAAAAAAAAAACAAACAGAAAAATAATAAAAGGGTCAAAACTGCAGCAACCAAGAAACCACAACACAAAAGCCATTCTGAAGGTGTGGAAATGACGGAAATTAAGAGTCGCGCACATTCTCGAGAAGGTGTATAATATTCTTCAGGTTGTTTTGAAGCAACATCATCAAGTGAGTGGAAGTTCTTCAGGAGGAAATGACCTGAGAGAAGGTCAGAGTAAAATGGCCTGGGTTGAGCTGACAGGAAGGCGATAGCAACTCAGACAACCACTCTGTACAACCCTGATGCACAGAAAAGCATCTCCGAACACACAGACACCCAGAGAGTGCAGCGTTTGTGCTTTCGCCGCAGATAAAAAAAAACTGAAACCAATAAACAAAAGCCAAATACGATAAAGTACAACTGAACAACTCCGAGCACTTGGACAAGAAATATTTATCTGGCACTGATCATTACACCAGAGCTCCTTTTACTTAAATTAAACAAACAAAAACATGATACATAAATATAACAATTAAAAAAATACTAGACGCTTACTGTTTACTCAGTGTCGCCATCTGGGGGCCGAACACTCGATTAAAAACCAGCTTCAGCCCCTGACGAGGAGGAAAAATGTGGATTTGTACTGAAAGCGTGAAAAGAAAAGAATTCAGTACGTTACACAGAGATTCATGTTCCATGTTTCAGAAACCTTTCAGCATTTTATCAGCATTTAAAAGCAAACAGTGTGTCTGTATTCATCAGAATTAAAGTGGGCGGCTTTAACTTTCTTATTCATTTGTATCAGATCGAGTTATTAGTTTCAGTTCTGTTCATCTCTCACTTTCATTCATCTTTTTATTTAAATTAATTTAAACTCCAGAAGAGAAGTGGGATTTGGGATTTCTATCACTAAGTGACCAAGTGTTCTTTTTTTTTTTTTTTTCCTAAATTGATTTATCCTTTAAGATGACTTCACTCAACATCTCAGTCCCAGTGAACTGGTAATGACTTCTTTCTTTTAAATTGTAAACATCCGTCCATCTTCTGGAGTCTAATCGCAGGAGACTCGGGGCACAAGGCGGAGGAAACCCGCACACACACACACACACACACACACACACACACACACACAGGGCGGAGGCGTGAAGCTGGACTCAGTTCTCACCTGCATTGAGTAAGGAATAACACAACGAGCCGCAGTGGTACAAGAGGAATAAAACACTTCCTGACTTTTTGAAAAGCTGCGTCAAGAAATAAAATCTCACTGATTTTCAGCCACTTTTTTTTTTTTTTTTTTTAAAAACACAGCGTTGAACATACAATAACATCGACAAGCGCAAAACCAGACCAAAAAGAAACGCCATCAAAAAAAAGAGGAAAAAAAAAATTCACAAAGACCTTTTGTTTTAGTTTGTAAGTAGTGTATTCAGAATTGAGTTTATTGAAGTTCCAAATAAACAAAATATACTGAGGTCCTGCATCATTTACACCAATAATTAAATGACCAGATGTTATTCCTTTCCGTTTTATGTATTTTATTTTATAAAACTCATTCTTAAATCTCAATTTCATCAAAACCATATTTCCACTTTGCTGCTGCAGTTATCCATTTTTTATCAGTTTGGTTTGTTTAATTTTAGTATATAATAATTAATTATACATGTAACTTGATACATTTCTGCTAAAAGTGAATCACTGCACATCCAGTTCCACTGAGTGGCGCTGTTTATTAGATTACATGCACTAGGATTGCTATTTATTTTTGCATTTTTAATAATTTAGGGGCGATGCGTCATGGTGACTTCACACATAACTTCCCTTAACTTTTCCCAGGAGTTAAAAAGTTAAGTAAAAGACTCCGTCGTCTGAACTCAGACAGGATGGGAATAAATATTCAGATCATGTCTCCTCATTTCTCTACATCTCCCCTGGTGTTCCTCTTTAAACCATCAGAAAGCAGAATCTCTCAGATGAGGGGAAATGACTCCGTTTAAGAGAAAAAACAAATCAAATTAATAAAATCCTTTAAACTTCACTGAGCGTCAGAGCAACACGGCCTGCAATCCTCCGCGCTGTAACACCAGCTACAGCCACTAGATGGAGACACACTCCAAGGAAGATGGTTCAATAAAGTATAATAATAAAAGTATAATACTTTACTATTTTTCATTGGATTGTAAAGTATATTAGCACCTTGTTCTAAAGCTTCAACACAGGAAATAAAGAGAAGAGACAGTGTGTGTGTGTGTATTAAACGTTTATTCTCCATAAACCAAATGATGTCCCAGTACATCTGAAAAGAAAAAAGTTTTAGATGTTAGATGTGAATAATTCAGTACATAAAGAACATTTTAATCTACAAAATGATGTTTTTTCAAATAAAATGTCTGATTTTATTCAAGAAAAGCAAACCAGCGGTTACAAAAATAAACTCCACACTTTAAATATTTAAAAAAAAAAACACACTGATCTGTAAAAGCTTTAACACACAGTGTTTACACAGACGGAGGAAAGCGGACAGACACGAGCTCGAGTCTATTGAGTTGTGGATTTTAATCATTTGTATTTATTTAGTTTTATTAGTTATTTAACTTCTGCTAAATGAAGGAACGGAAGTGTTTAGAAAGACAGTAAAGTACAGCAGCATCTTTTACTGAGACGACTGCTGGAGTTTTTATCCGTGTCGTAATGCAGAGGCGTCGAGGCCTGATGCTTTGGCAGAAATTATAAAAATAGATGTTAATAATTGACTCAGTCTTAAGAAATCTTAAGAAAGTGTAAAGACAAACTTTTTTTTTTTTTAGTGTCAATTCAAATGTTCACTAATTATTCTTAACAATGCAGCTGGTCAAAGCACTAACTGTACACTTCTCTCTCTCTCTCTCTCCCCCCCCTCTCCCTTCCAGTCTCTCTCCCTTCCAGTCTCTCACTCCCTCTCTCCCTTCCAGTCTCTCACTCCCTCTCTCCCTTCCAGTCTCTCTCCCCCTCTCTCCCTTCCAGTCTCTCACTCCCTCTCTCCCTTCCAGTCTCTCACTCCCTCCCAGTCTCTCTCCCCCTCTCTCCCCCTCTCTCCCTTCCAGTCTCTCACTCCCTTCCAGTCTCTCTCGTCTCTCCCTTCCAGTCTCTCCCCCTCTCTCCCTTCCAGTCTCTCTCGTCTCTCCCTTCCAGTCTCTCCCCCTCTCTCCCTTCCAGTCTCTCCCCCTCTCTCCCTTCCAGTCTCTCCCCCTCTCTCCCTTCCAGCCACACACACGTGTTTGTTCACTTGGTTCACCTTCAGTTCATCCTCCTGATGAGTCTGTTGATCTGGTCCTCTCGGTTCCCGGCGTCTCCTCCCTCCACAAAGTGAGTGGTCTTCTTGTTCATGCCACCGCGAGGAGACGACAGCTTGAAAGGCCACAGAAAGTTGTTGGCGGCTTTGAAGTTCCTGCCAACGGTGTAGATCTCATGAATCAGATCTTCCATGCAGATGATTCCATACGAGCCTGGAGAAATTAGGAGCAACGTTCTCTCATTACATTCGGCCCTCAGACGCAACACTTAACCTGCACAGCGTTACAAAAGCGCATCACGCTTCTGTCTGGGAGTCGGCCAGAGCTGGGCGAGGAAAACATTCACAGTAATTCACGTTATTCGTAAAAGGCAGAAAACTGAATTTTACTCCCGTGTTCAGTGCTGATAAACGGTTAATGTGCGTTATTACACCTTTCCTCATTCCACAAAGGCGTCATTACACCTTTCCTCATTCCACAAAGGCGTCATTACACCTTTCCTCATTCCACAAAGGGTCATAAAATCAACTTTCCACTAACAGGAGTTCAGAAATTTATTAAAAATCATATCCAGTGTTGCCAACTAAAGAGACAGTGCCGCTAGATTTGGCGACTTTCAGACCATTTTAGTGACTTTTCTTCAAAAAAAAAAAAAAAAAAAAAAAAACAATTAAAGAGCGCTTAAGCAGGTTCTCGAGCAGACGTTAGTGACGGTCCTGAACGCGATACGGTTCTCCAGCTGCAGATAAACGAGCTGACAGCAGCTTCGCTCCTCTCACTATCAGTGTGTAAAGACTGACTGTGTTGCGCTTGCGGCCAATCACAGATCACCGCCGTTCCCGACGACCAATCACTGACCGCCACCGTTTGTCCCACCCCTCACACTTCAACGTTTCTCCGAGATATTTAAAGTAACGGTTTCCTTCATCACTAATCACCGTCACTGAATTACTGACATTTTTCCCCTAAAATGTGCAGAAGTTTAGTTTGTGGTGCTGCGACCAAAGATGACTTTTCTACAAGAAAAATTATAATCCATTTTCTATTCCAACTGTAAATCTTCCTTCATGCAATCTACTTTGTCTTTTGAAATGCTAATTTTCATGATGAATAAATTAATATGCAAATTAGCCTGGCATCACATAGCAACATTTTGAGCATGTTTAAGACGCGTTCCTCTGAAAAGAGTCGGCGACACGATCTGCATCTTCACTGCGTGTGCAGAGAGAGAGAGAGAGAGAGAGAGAGAGAGAGAGAGAGAGAGAGAGAGTGTGTGTGTGTGTGGAGTGAGAGTGTGTGCACGCAGGCGGTGTGTTTTTACCGATGGTCTTCTCGATGAGCGAGTTATCTGTCAGAGGAATGCGCTGCTTGTTGATCTTGCCGTATCCGCGCTTGTAGATGAGCTCGCGCACAGACTTCAGGTTGGGGTAACTGAGGGACAAAACCACACACACACACACACACACGTCAAATACCGCACCTGAGCAGGTGTCACACCTGAGACTTCCCCTTTAACAAACACCTGCATTTAACCAGCATTCTAACCCAATTCTACTGGCTAAAAGTGTAGAGAAAAGTAAAAGAAGCGCAGTCGTGCGTCACCCCCAGGCGATGTACGGCTCGGCGATACGCAGCATGTTGATGGAGGCCTTGTTGAGCTTGACGAAGACGCCGTTGAAGATCTGGCGCAGACGCAGGAGCTGCAGAACCTTACGCACTTTAGGGCTCACGCCGTTGATACTGCGGAGGGAGAAACACACACACACGCAGCGTTAAAGGACCTGCGCTCAGACTCGTGTGTCTGCAGTTACACACAGACGTGTGGTTTCAGTGAGACTGGCTGATTAGCAGAGGAATCACCACGGTCGATATGACGGGGAAAAAAGAGCTGCATCATTAACCACCTCGTTACAGAAAGAACACTTCACCCAGAACACCACCGCACTGTTCACATCTGGAAACAAAAACTGTGTCCATAGCGACACATACAAGGAAGGGAAAAAAAAAAAATAAAAATAAATCATCATCACTGAGCAGGATCTCAGAGTTCTCGAACACACACGATCACTTAACCAGATTTTTTTTTTAGTCCGGATGTAAACACAGAATCTGGTTTAGTCTTCGTTAACTCGAAAAATATTTTTAAAAAAATAAAGTCTTCAACAAAATCTCTTGTTTAACCTTCATCGTGTCTCCGTGTTACCTATATTTTATCGTTTACTCCCGAGAAAATTTACTCAAAGCGCAATTTATTTGCGTTGTTTTTTTTTCTTCTGTAGTTAAAAAAAAGTCGCACATGAAGCAAAGCGGTCAAAGCTCGGGTGAAATGTTCCTCAGAACTGACAGCGTAACCTCCCCGTAGAGGTAACCCTCACCCTCTGATCCGGATAACGAAGGCCAGTTTGGGCTCAGCGGGGACGTAGAAGTTTCCGGCTTTGCGAGCCATGCGGTTCATGCGGATCTCGCGCCTGTACATCTGCCGGTACTCTTTGTGGTAGAACTGCGCTCTGGCGTAGATCAGGTTCCGGGTGATTCTGCGATTCTGGAGAGAGAGAGAGAGAGAGAGAGAGAGAGAGAGAGAGAGAGAGAGAGAGAGAGAGAGAGAAGTCAGAGCACCACTCGGATGGTTTACGTTTCATAAACGCGACTTTATAAAGCACAAACCTTCTTCTCGACCCGCAGAGCCTTGACGCGAGCCGCCTTGAAGGCTGCATAGCGCTTCCTCTTCTTCAAGAGGCCTTCGGGGACTGACGGAACTTTCTTCTCCTTCGTCTCTTTCTTCTCCTTCGTCTCTTTCTTCTCCTTCGGCGCCTCTTTCGTCTCCTTCTTCTCTCTGAAAACACAAACACAGACACAACGTCAGAACAAAACGCTACGACTTCCTAAAGACCACAACTCGCAAGAAATTAAAAGTTTTGGCACTCAAGTGTCTCATCAGTGAGATGAAATTCTTGGACTTAAAAGTAACTGTTTATAGCGTTAATTATAAATAAACCTCTTTATTGCACCATTTTAATTTATAACATTTGAGTTTATTCTGATTTTATTCTATTCAATCTTTATCCTTGCACATTTTATTGTTACTTTAACACTATTTTATTTATTTATTTATACACCATTGCTGAAGACCTGCAATATATTTTAGATAAACTGCCACAAATTAAATTGATTTATTTTAAAAATTACTTTATATATATATAACCCCATATTTTCCCCAATCATCCCTACAACTCAACTTTCTGTGACTCCAAAACACCTTTTAACACTTTTTATAGCAGATTGTCTATAGATTAAGCGGCTTAAATGGTGTTGACTCATAAAAACACACTTTTCAGGTCAGAATTGAAGGAATTTAATGATCAGGATGCAGAAATTCCACATGCAATGTGACAAGACATGATGCAAAACATTCAAATGGGAGTGTTTATTGCTAAATTTGGCTATTTTTAACTTTCCAGTGACTGCAAACAAACATTAATTAACGAAAAATAATAATAATTAAAAAAATAATAATAAAACGGTGATCATCATGAGACTAGCACAGGTAACGTTAGCGCTTAGCATCCAGCTAACACAGGTGTAGTGTTCTGATAAACACACTACTGTAGAACATGAGGTAGTCTTTTAACATTAATTCTGCTCTAAATTTATTTTGTATAATTGTTTTACTCTAAAACAAACGCTTTTATTCAGTTGAACCCTCTCACTAGCTACAGGCCGGTTAACATCACGTTGCTAATGCTACACTGATCCAGACACTTCCATCTTTAACATCAACTTTTATACACTTTATACTCCATATCCGTCACTAATATCGACTTTAGCACACAGATAAGTGTTTAAACATTATTCTCCATCTGAGATTGACAGCGAACAGACACCACAGACGCCGATGGAAGAAGATTTAAACGACAAGACAGTCGACTTACGTTTCACCCGCCATTATGCCCACGGTAAAAGAGGCTTTCACGCATGCGCACAGGCGCCTTATAGGTCCGCACACTTCCGGTCAGGATTAGGTATCCTTTTATATCGCCTGATTTTTTCATAATCAAGGAATTTACTTTATTTATCAACAATTTTTTATTTATTAATAATCCTTAAACATTAAAAAGCGTTGACTGACAATGATAAAAGGATAAATTCATGTAAAATACACGTTAGTTGTTTGTGTTATGCTAATCTAATACTTCTAAAGTAACAAGGAATAATATGACTTTGTGTACACAACCTAGCTAGCTAGCTAGCGCTAACACTTAATAAAAAAAATCATTATAATAATATAATTGTAAATTGATGAGTAGAAAATATTATTGCGTGGCACTTCAGGCGCGTTACTGCCAACCTATGAAGCGCGGGTGATTATGGGAAATGAAGTTTTTAGACTCGTAGCATAACAGGGAAAATATCCATACTACATGAAATGCTTCAAAAAAAGAAAAAGTTTAACAAAAAACAAACAACACGTATAATAAATAATCAATGTAATGTCAAATCTTGTTGTCGATTTCAATCTGAAAATTACTTTAGAGAAAAAAAAACTTTAAAACTTAAAATTATTATTAGTTGGAAAACATCAGGGTTGCCAGATTGCAATAATTGACTCCAGTTTAAACAGTATGCTGACCTGCCCTGGGAGTTTATATCAAATCTTCTCCCAAAAAATTCATTTTAAAAATACATTTTCTCTTTTCACTTTAAAAATTCGTGTTTAGTAAAATTTTAAAGCTCTAGCCAGAGACGTTTATGACCAAAAACAAACAAATAAACAAATAATAGCTCTAAAAGCTCTATATAATCTTATTATTGAAAGGTATCAGTCAATCAGGAGATGGGTATAAATTAATATCCATGGTGTTGGATGTATCATTAACCATCTCCTGTATTATGTATACACACACACACACACACACACACACACACACACACAGACACACAGTCTGGGAAAGAGTATAACATCCAGTTCCCCTACAGCGGAGGTTCCTCGCCCTGGTCCTGGAGAACCCGCTGTCCTGCATGTTTCAGTGTTTCCTCTGCTCTCAACGCACCTGATTCAACGAATGATCTAATAAGCAGCTCTTCCTGAGATGAAGTGTGTGTTAGAGCAGGACTGAGGGTTCTCCAGGACCAGCGTTAGGAACCTGTGCTCTAAACAATGTCTGATGGTCTGATGAGATAGAGCTAGAACTTTAATTTTAAAGCTACATTAGATGAGTCTTTTTTTCCTCCAAGATTAAATCTCTAAGCGTTACATGGGTTCAGGATTTGAATGATTCCCGTTCATGAGCACGAAGCTCCGCCCCCAGGATCTACTTTGGCTTGTATAGTGTCTATTAAATGACTGACAGGAAGCGCATCCAAATACAAACAAGCGTTCCGGATGGGAAGTCAGTTTTCCGAGCGAGTTTTCTCAGAGATTTAATACACTTTTGCTAAAGCCACGGCTTAACTCCTTGTTTTTCTACACATCTCTCAGGTTATTTGTACAAGTGAAGATAAAAGAAACGATTATCGCAGCTTTAAGACATAAGTACACACATAAATACAACACTAGAGAACACTCTCGCTGCTGTGAAGCATGGTGGTGGCAGCATCATGGTTTGGAGCTGCTTCTCCTCAGCTGAGATGGAGTCTCTAGTCACAACAGGCTGTGAGTCGTGTGAGTCGAGGTTCTCCGCTCCATCCGGTTTGACGCTACGTCGTTGTTATCATTAACGTCATCCTGTAACACCAGAAAGGATGTAGATCCATAATCTGATCTAAACGTCTAATCTGGCAACCTTGTTCCTCTGTTCCGCTGATGGGATCGTCTGGGATTTCGGTGACGACATCAGCGTGATGACATCACCCCGGTCCAGTATTTATGTTAGGAGCAGAAGGACGTGTAATGAGGAGTTAGAGGTGTGTGTGTGTGTGTGTGTGTCTGCGCGCGCTGCAGAAGTCGATCAGATGATAGTTTAGTTGTGTGTGTGTGTGTGTGTGTGTGTGTTTAGATCGGATCATCTGCACTGAGGCTCGGTTTCAGATCAAACTTTCTACAGAAACTTTTTCGGTGGTCGGTAGTGAGGCGGTTGATGACGATGCACATCGCGGCGGAGTTTTGCGTGGTTTGCGTGAAGGTGCTCTGGTCGTTCGCAGCGGCGGCGGCGCGGTGGCTCGTGAAGCCGCGGGAGAAGCGCGTGCAGGGCCGCGTGTGCGTGATCACCGGGGCCGGAAGTGGACTGGGCCGCCTGTTCGCGCTGCACTTCGCCCGCAGAGGCGCCACGCTCGCGCTCTGGGACATCAACCGCACCGCCAACGAGGAGACCGCGGAGCTCGTGCGCGAAATCTACCGACAAAACACCACCGACACGAGCAGCACCTGCACAGGTGAGTCCAAACCCCGCAAAGCGCGCGCGTCTGTGTGTGTGTCTGTCTGTCTCTGTGTGTGTGTGTCTGTCTGTGTGTGTGTGTCTGTCTGTGTGTGTGTCTGTCTGTGTGTGTGTGTCTGTCTGTCTCTGTGTGTGTGTGTCTGTCTGTGTGTGTGTCTGTCTGTGTGTGTGTCTGTCTGTGTGTTTCTGTGTGTGTGTGTCTGTCTGTCTCTGTATCTGTGTCTGTCTGTCTCTGTGTGTGTGTGTGTGTGTGTCTGTTTGTCTCTGTATGTGTGTCTGTTTGTCTCTGTGTGTGTCTGTCTGTCTGTGTGTGTCTGTGTGTGTGTCTGTCTGTGTCTGTCTGTGTCTGTCTGTGTGTGTCTGTCTGTGTGTGTCTGTGTGTGTCTGTGTGTGTGTGTGTCTGTCTGTGTCTGTCTGTCTCTGTGTGTGTGTGTCTGTCTGTGTGTGTCTGTGTGTGTCTGTGTGTGTGTGTCTGTCTGTGTCTGTCTGTCTCTGTGTGTGTGTGTCTGTCTGTGTGTGTCTGTGTGTGTGTGTGTCTGTCTCTGTATCTGTGTCTGTCTGTCTCTGTGTGTGTGTGTGTGTGTCTGTCTGTCTGTCTGTGTGTGTGTGTGTCTGTCTGTCTGTCTCTGTGTGTCTGTGTGTGTGTGTGTGTGTGTGTGTGTGTGTTTGTCTGTTTGTCTCTGTGTGTCTGTGTGTGTGTGTGTGTGTTTCTGTGTGTGTGTGTGTGTGTGTGTCTGTCTGTCTCTGTGTCTGTGTGTGTGTGTGTGTGTTTCTGTGTGTGTGTGTGTGTGTCTGTCTGTTTGTCTCTGTGTGTGTGTGTGTGTGTGTGTGTGTGTGTGTTTATCTAAAATTAAGTACAGAGGCTCAAATGAGGAGTTTAATAACACTGACTCTAAAACTGCTGATGATCTAAACATCATAAAGATTTTAATTTTTCTCTAAAAATGACCTAAAAGTCATGAATCCAAAATTCAACACATTTAACATTTTTATGAGATTTCTATTTCCACCAAGTTTATTCTGTACTTTAAACTTTAAACATTTCCGTCCAAAACTTAACCCAGATTCAGAAATTAAAGATTTAAAAAAGATTTATGCTCAAAAGTTCAGGCTGAATCTCAAGGTAGATATTTAATACAAATATTTTCTTCTAAACTTTAATACAGAATTTCAGAATAATGATTTAAAAAGATAACGAACCAAATCCACTAGAGGAAAATCCTGAATGTTAAAAATAAAGATTTTTTAAAATGTTTGTCGTCAAAAATCATCTAAAAATAGATATTTAATACACATTAATCCACAATTAAATACGCAACAGTGAATTCATAATTAAATAAAAGTTTCATTTTTAAAAATTAAAATGAAAAATCTGAAATTAGACTTTTAACATTTTAACATTTCGTCCCGAGGTGGGCGTTTTTACGAGAGATTTCTGTTAGGTTTCTCTGAAATGTGCAAAATAATTAAAAGTTATAAAAGTTATTTCTGATGAACACAGATTCTGTGCAGATGAATAAGATTTTTGTTTTAAAAGTTATTTCTGAAATCATTTTACAGAAAAGTTTGGTCCTAAATGAAATATAGAATCTCATATTAGCTGTTTTTATAGGCTTTAAAGTGACTTTAAAATGTAGACTTCATCCAGTTGAAAGCATTTACGCTTGAATTTACGCAGGATTTGTCCATCAAACATCAAATCTAGAAACACGGAGACTTTAGAGACTCACACACACGTCATTATATTATTAATATTATTTTATTAATAAATATTATTATTATTTTATTAATATTGTGAGCGATCGTGTGTGTACAGGTTCAGACGACAGCGTTGAGGAGTTGCCCGCGTTCCAGCCCCGGGTTTACACGTACGTGTGTGACGTGAGTAAGCGTGAGAGCGTGTACGCCACGGCCGAGCAGGTGAGGAGAGAGGTGGGAGACGTCACGTTCCTCGTCAACAACGCCGGCGTGGTTTCAGGACGTCACCTCCTCGAGTGTCCCGACGAACTGATCGAGAGGACCATGATGGTCAACTGCCACGCCCACTTCTGGGTCAGTAGGAGAAGTCTTCGTCCCGTCAGCGTTACAGCATTACAGCGTGCGTTACATCAGACACGTGACTCGGTCGGGTGTTAATTTGTCTCATGTGCTTCACAGACCACGAAAGCTTTTCTCCCGAAGATGCTGGAGTTAAACGAGGGCCACATCGTGACTGTCGCCAGCTCCCTGGGTCTCTTCACCACGGCCGGGGTCGAGGTGTGTGTTCTGCATCCGCGCTTTTTTGATTCTGATATGAACGCGTTGTCTTCTGCAGATCTAATTCTCCGCGGTCGTGTTTTTGTCGCAGGATTACTGCGCGAGCAAATTCGGCGCCATCGGCTTCCACGAGTCCCTGAGCCACGAGTTAAAGGCGGCGAACAAAGACGGGATCAAGATGACGCTGGTGTGTCCGTTCCTGGTCGATACGGGGATGTTTAAAGGCTGTGAAATCAGGTGGGTCACCGTTTAGTAGAGCGGACACTCAGCCTAGAGTTCAGTGCAAAAGTTTGTACCTCCTTTGGTGTGTTGAGGAGGGAAAAACATATAAACGTGGCTTAATTTGACCATTTATCTACAAAAAAAAAAATTCAATCATCAAAATAGTTATTATTTGTGTCAACGAAGGAAACCTAAAACAGGAAGTACACGTATCTTGCTATGAATTACTTCGCTGTCACCTTAGATTTGCTGTAGGGGTGTACAAACTTTTGCACAGACCTATATATAAAGCCGGAATATATTTAATGTTATTCTCTTGGAAAAATGGGCTGGTGAAAAGCTTATTCATTATATGAATTATATAATTAAACAATAATAATTATTAATTAATTATTTATAATTTATGCGTAGTTGTTGTTGATGTTCGGTTCTCCTGCGCAGGAAGGAGATCGCACCGTTTTTCCCGCCGCTGAACCCCGAGCACTGCGTGGAGCGAGCCATGAGAGCCATCCTGACGGATCAGCCGATGGTCTGCACGCCGCGCGCCATGTACGCCGTCACCTTCATGAAAACGTGAGTCACGACACCGATGTTTATCATTTCATAGAAACGCAGTTTTTATGAGTAAATCATTTCAGGCTGTTTAATTTGATTTGACAGTGATGTCACATCACAGTTTACAGATTTTACACACCAGTAAAAAATAAAAAAGGTGAATGAATGAAGAGCTTAAAAATAAAAAATAAATAAATAAATAACTCTTTAGTGGTATAAACTCTGCATTGAACTGCACAATATAGTCATCTAGTGATGTAGGGGCTTTCAGGAAGGTGTTATTACATCATAAAATATAAGAACCAATCAGGTTTCAGTATGCTAATGAAGCAGTGCTTTACCAGGGAAACGGAGCAAGGTTTGCATATTCATAGAATCTGCATGTAATGGCTGTTAGAGCCACCATTTTATTATTTATTAAAGAAAAAAAAAACTTCATTCTATGTTTTTTGGGGTTTTCAGCGACTTGCTCGTGAGATTTAAACTCACAACCTTCTGAGCTGCGAAGCTTCCACTTCCTCGCGACGTTACCGTATTTTTAACTGCTGCTGATCTCTCTGTTGCAGGATTTTGCCGTTCGACGCCATCGTGTGCATGTACCGCTTCCTCGGCGCCGATAAATGCATGTATTCGTTCCTGGCTCATCGGAAAGAATCCACCAACAACAACGAGTCGAAGATCAGCATGTAGGCCCTCGGATCTTCTGTGATATCGCCTTACATCTCTAACGCTCTGGTTCATTTGGAGCAAAAAATAAGAACTGTAATTAAACGACTTAGAAAACTATGGATCTTGTTAAGCTGCCTACACATTTCCGTTTTTAATCATCTACAGATTAGATATGTGCCGATATTATATATTTTATGCCCCGATAATTGCCTACATTTTTATTTTTAAAAGAAAATCTCACAGGAAAAAAACAATGGATTATTGTTCAAGATGTAACAAGCAGGTGTTATCGCATCATAAAATATAAGAACCAATCAGATTTCAGTATGCAAATGCAGTAAGTACGGGTTAGCAGGGGGAAGGGGCGGGGTGTGTGCGAGTGGGTTTTTGATCTGCATAACTTTTTAGTTTTATGGGGTTTTGTTTTCATCATATTGCATTTTAAATAATGACCTTACGTTCTCATTTTGAGGCTTTTTAAAAGTAAATAAACTTCAGTCACACACAGAATTATGGGATATCGTCCTCCGAGCAGGACACATGCTTCTGATGTTTCCATTAAACATGTCCTCCAGACGACGTCTGGCCTTACGCTGCGTTCTGAACCGGACAGAAATATCGGCACATGTCTTTATAAAGTCCTCTGATCAGCCTGATTATGAAATAATGCAGTATGTTACTGTAATAGTGTACACTATCTTTATTTATATATAATTATTTGTAATTTCTGTCTTGTTCGATTCCACACTGTGACCAAACGTTTGTTACTTTAGTTGTTGTTCTTTTTCTGACAACTTTAAAAATGTATTGTATATTCAAATGTGCAATATGTGTCATTCTTACAATAAATATTTTATCCTAAAAAATAAACGCAGTGTTTTTTTAGCTCCTTTTTTTTTTTTTTTAACATACAATTAAAAACAACAACAGGAGTCTTGTTCGAGAAATTTGACCAAATTGTGTTAATTCTTTTTAATAACCGATGATAAAATGTTCACATCTTTGTTTAAGATGTCCAATGAGTATACTACTACTAGTGCAAAAGTTTGTACACCCACATGGTATTTTGAAAGGGGAGAAAAGTAAGCATGACTCTGTTTTACAATTTATTTACAAAAAATACAGTTCCAAGAAGATTAAAAAAAGGAAACATGGACGCATCCTGTAACATGACATCAATCCAAAACACAATAACATTGTGTTGACAAAAAATAA
>CM075023.1:729232-740736 GCA_037576675.1 Pangasius sanitwongsei
GTACACCCACATGGTATTTTGAAAGGGGAGAAAAGTAAGCATGACTCTGTTTTACAATTTATTTACAAAAAATACAGCTCCAAAAAAAGGAAACATGGACGCATCCTGTAACATGACATCAATCCAAAACACAATAACATTGTGTTGACAAAAAATAATTTGCTATTGATTATAATGAAGGAACATCTGTGAACCCTAACACATTAAACGTCTTGTTACTATGAATTAAAACTGCTTTAGGGTGTACAAACTTTTTTCATTTATACCACAGTGCTGCTGAATTCTGCACTCTGATTGATCAGAAGGTGTTGATTAGTTTTCAGAACAGGAACTAACTTACTAACTAACTAACTTATTTCCCCGACATTCAATAACATTAAACATAACTATAAACGCATAAACTGCTGTGGTGTAAGAGGAATAGAACAGCAAGAGGACGTGCTGTTATAGGAAAATAATCAACTTCTGGGTGGTAACAGAAAATCTGCTTCATCACACCAACATGTCACTCAGTATTTTACTGTAACACACACACACACACACACACACACTTACCTAGCACGTACAATAAGATTGTTATTAAGGTTATTAGTGGAAGAAATAACATGAAGTAACTACAACTGTTCTAAAGTTATATTTATAGTGTAATTGTAAATGTTTCACACAAATATAATCTATTACACTACATCATATTTCTAATATTAATATTAGAAAGGGTTCCAAGTAGAACTTGGATGCTAAGAACCCTTAAAGAACCATTTTTTCTAAGAGTGTGTGTATTAGCTGGGTAAGTGTGCGCTACAAACTGCAAATTATTGCTCATTATTTTCTTCTTAACACCTAGAACCCGTCAGGAGTTTTACATAGAGGTCCACTCTTGGATAAAAGGGTTCTTCAGGAGTTCTTCAGGAGTTCTTCAGGAGGTCATTAAGGTTTCACAGCCTCCTAAAATGGTTCTACTTGGTTTCTGGGAGACGAACAGTGTGTTGTAGGGTTCTACATAAAACCTTTAAGGGTTCCCTCGTGATAAATTTGTGAATAATGTATAAACGTTTTGTTCGAATCAAGAACCCTTAAAGAAAGAAAAAAACGTCTTTCAAGAAGAAATAATCTTTGCTTGAATGTTTTTTTTTTCCCCTAAGGGTGCTCATGCCACCTCGACAACACTTTACTCGATTTATTTCAGCTGAATGAAACAGGAACGTCATGGAGACGTGCCCCGATGGGAGGGAACAGATTTCCTGATTTCTGATTCTGCATTTTGTGAAGCGCACACACACACACACACACACACACACTTCCTGTGGAACGCTCCACATGATAAAGATAAGCGACTCTCCCTCAGTTGTGCTTTGGTTATGACTCATGACTCTGTGCTGTGTGAATAGGATTCCCTTTTCTCCCTCCAGGAACCAGACGAAGCTCATGCAAACTCACACAGCAGCTCATCTCTGACATTTCACTCCCTCACTGCTTTCACTCGAAAGGAATGTGTGTGTGTGTGTGTGTGTGTGTGTGTGTGTGTGTGTGATACCGGGACCCAGTGGGATTTCCAGTCACTGTGCGTAGAGGAACACTGAGAAATCTGACTTCCCAAAAATTCAGTTTATTATTAGAGTGTATCATTATCACACACGTCAGTATCCACTGCAGGAATGTAGATTACACAGCGACGTCAGCTTTAATACGACACGGCCAATGAAACCCTTTGAATGAACATATTTAATATATAAAAAATAAAGCAGTAGCAATTGTATGTAATGGTGTATAATAACATATGCAACTGTGCGTGATAGAACATAAAAAAATGTTTTTAAAAAATGTAAAAAATATGTAATAGACTATAATAAACCTGTAACAGCGTGTAATACTGTAATAAAACCTGTAATAAAACCTGTAACTGTGTGTAATAGACTGTAATAAAACCTGTAATAAAATGTAATAAAAATATATGACAGTATGTAATAACATTGTGCAACAAGATAAATATTTTGACAAAATATTTCTAACACCATATACAGGATATAATGTAGAGAAAAAAAATTCTTTACAGATTCTTTGGACAGAGAAACACTCAGTGTAGGGTTCTACACAGAACCTTTAAGGTTCCCTCAGAGGGATGACAAAAGGGATGTAAAAATAAAGAGTATTTAACTACATGCATCACAATACTTTGTAATAATGAAATAGTACACATTACAGATGTAATATTTGTGATTGTGTGTATCTGTGCACTTATTTGTTACACTACGGCTAATTCAGTGTTACTGACTTGCTAATTAATTAATTAATTGCTTAATAAATTCTGCAGGTTAGGAAAATATTTACTGGGGAAAATTCTTCTTAATTCTTGACCCTGTTATTGCTATTAATGTGCATTACTGCAGTGTAGACCTTTCTGACTGATGGGTCTGTTCTGTAAAGTGACTTCAGGTTTGAGAAAGTTATTTATTATATATATATATACACATTAATCACACTATTTATGCTAACTGTTAGTTCCTCTATAACTGTGGAATTAAGTGTAAAACCATGAGGTTTCATCATCACTCTGTATTTGAAATGCACATGATTACGAGTCACTTTCTCTCTAAAGCAGCCTCATCGTTTTTTTTTTTTTTTCATCCGAGCTGATAGTGAAAGGTGACGGACAGGAAACAGGAAATTCAGCTCACGCTGTGATTAGTGTTTCCAGGTGTGTGTGTGTGTGTGTGTGTGTGTGTGTGTGGTCGCTGTAATCACAGTGATAACGGGATTCCCCTTCTCGGGATATTCACTGATCATAAGAGTGAAATGCTTTTCCATTAATATCATGATATTAATAATATCAGCCATGTGGAATAAACCTGTATATAACTGTTAATGCATCAGTAATGGAAAGGCTGTAACGCAGTTCCTGTCTTCCTAATAAAGCTGAAGATAAAGCTTAATAATAATAATCATATTTTCATAAAGGTACACAATCCTTCTGTAACGCAACAGTCTGTTTCATCACAATCCGAGAAACCTGGACTTTCTCAAACATCTCCTTTCTCTGGTTTCCGCTTTGGCAAGGACACTAGCTGATCTTATTTTTCATTAGCACCTCCTCTGGGAGCTCTGATAACACAAAATGTTCTTTTCTTGTGTCCATGATTCATCTGGGCAGAACATGTTTCAAAGATTTCCACATTAAAAGTAATGACTAAAACACACGACTAGACGGCCCTTTAAGCCATTCGAGAAACATCTGAATTAAAAGATGAGAAGATCATCCTCTCTGAAATTCCCAGTTTTACTACAAAGATCATTTATTAGAGTATGTGCTGATTCATAACTCGTCACTGTTCACCTGCATCTGCTGCTGGAACAAAAAAAGACTGAATACCTGCAGAGGTGGAAAGTTAATTAAAGAAATGAACACTTTTAGCTACTTACATTTTGATGAAAGAAAAAACACCCACATTTTAAATTTTTATTCCTTATATTTTCATTTGGAGACTTCAAGCACTTGTTGCAAATCTTTAACATCATGGATCATATACAGGATACGCCAATCAATTACCTTTCTGTGCATTTTTCCTTTTACATTTTTTTTTATTTACTACATTTAATACAATCAAATAAGTCCATAACAAACCATCAGCTGCTTTGCCCAACTTTCTTATTTAAAAAAAAAAAAAAAACTTCATCTCATGAATAATCTCATTCTTTCTCATTAATCCCATTAATCTCCTTCTTTGTTTGAATTTTTTATGATAATTTTTTTTTCAAATAAATTTATGTGGTTGGATCTGATAGGAAAAAAAGTACAAGCTCTAGCCCCGCCCCTAATCTCACTTTTTATTTAATTCATACAGTTCATGCCAATCGTTATAAATGTGTGTGTGAGCCCATGCTGAAAAAGAAAAACCTTTATTGGCTTTTATCAAAATGTTTAAGCCTTTATAAAATAACAGACTTTATAAAAAGCCACTGATTGCATCTGACTGTTAAACTTGGTACATTTCCACTCGAGAGCGCGGAACACGCCTTTCCCGAGAAGGCAGGGAACCTCGGGTTAAAGTTCATGGGCGTAAGAGTTTAAAGAAAGAAGTGAGGATGGGATGGAAAGGTGGTGGGCGTGAAAAAAAAAAAAACTTCACAGAAAGGGAAGTTAGTGATGAGGAGATGTGTGTTTAGGCGTGGTCCTTCTTCTGAACTTCACTTAAAACACAACAAAATCAAAATACAGTTTTTAGAAAAAAAACAAAAAAAAACAAACAAATGCATTTTAGTGATTTGAGGGCTTCGTTTTGTTGCTTTTCCCCTTTTTACACAGAGACAAACATGTATTTCCCAGTGATTAGACCAGATTTATTTAATGGACATAACCCATATATATATATATAATTTCAATATTAACTTTATAATTAATAAATATCTACAGTCTCATTCTGGGTATTTATGAGAACCATGGAGCTTTTCATTTCTGAAGCTCAGCTACAGAATATGGTCCACACTGCCCTTATTTTATTTTAATATCATCTTATTTTTAGGCGACTCTTACGAGATATTGAGGTTTAAATTAAACCCATTTTAATCCAAGCGAGCGATCAAACAGTCTGATAACTACAGTATAACAACACAACAATAAATACGACTTTTATTAAGCTGCGTTTATGATTTACACCACCGTAACAAAACAAAAATAAAAAATCACGGCCCTCCGGCTGTCTCCAGACTGCACTGTGAGGAACACTGCTCTAAAATATTTATTCAGCATTTATGAAATAAAACCGGAAATGTGTAATGGTGCACACACACACACACACACGCACACGCACACACACACATGCACAATGTGGTGTGTTCCAGTAAAGAAGACACTGTGGAATGTGAAGAAACATCTGAATGAGACACTGAGGGTTTACGTTAAACACGTCGGTTAGGAAACGTCTTCACCCTGAGCATACTTCTCTCACTTCCACACTTCTCTCACTTCACTTCTGGGTAATTTGTGTCAGCTGGAGATATTTCAGGAGCTAAGCTGAAGTTTCACTTTTTCCTCAAACATCCGGCGTTAAAGGCGACGGTGCTGCAATCTGTTATTTTTAGCTTCTGCTTCATTATGAAAGAGATTTAAATAAAACGTTCTACGCTCCAACTCCAGATTAAGGAACTTCAGTAAAGCTACCAAACAGCTTGAACCCTACAGCAAAGTGTTTCCCTGTCAGCAAACATTCAACAAGTCCTCTCTGTAAGCTAAGAACCTTTAAAGAACCCTTTAAGTGTGTGTGTATTTTCAGTGCAAGCGTGTTGTACAAACTCCTAATTATTGCTCATTATTTTCTTCTTAATACCTAGAACCTGTCAGAGACACTAAGAAAAAAAGGGTTCTTTTCAAGGGTCCATGGATAATCATGAGTTCTTAACCTCCCAAGATGGTTCTACCTGTGAACGAGTGTGTTTCTGTATCAGAAAGAGATCCAAGTGGAACCCATTTAAGAACCTGAGAACCCTTACTGATCTGATGAACCCTTAAAGAACCCCTGAAGAACCCTTGTGTGTATTAACTGGGTAGCTAAATCATTGCTCATCATTATTTTCTTCTTCTTAGCCAGAACCTGTCAGGCATCTGTATGATACTTGGGTTCTTCACGGGTTCTTAGCCTCCACTCAGGGTTCTAGTACACTTCGTTGTAGGGTTCTGTGCAGAGCTCGCTCGGTTCAGCTTTGTTTGTGGAATGCATTTATTGGTGCTGGTGGGCGTTACGGTTCCTCAGCAGGTTCTTTAGTTCCTAACAGAGTTCTAGTGTGGAACCCGTTCTGACAGGGAAACACCGTGGTTCAGGATTCGACAGAGAGCCTTCAACGGTTCTGCCTTAAGCACGAGTGTAAAAGGCCCTCGGAAAATGCTCCTGTATGTCAATACTGTTTATTTACCTTCTCTGATTTTTAGCTAAACAAGTAAACAAATATTTCACGATCATTGTGACAATCTAAGAAAAAAAAGATTTTCTTCCTCGAGATCCCTCAGCATTTAATCCTGTTTTCTGTCTTCTACGTGTCTGATACTAACTTTGAACCTAAAAAAAAACGTTATAATATATAATTTATAAAGTTAGAATATTATAATAATAATATTGTGTGCTTATGAGTCAAACAAATACAAATGGCGATGCTGCCCTCTAGAGGAACCCGCAGGAATAACAGGAATATTTAATTATTTCATTTGCTCCATGTTCAAGTCCTCATTTGATATGAACAGTTGCACTAATAATAATAATAATAATCTCAAATGAATTGCCAGAGATAATCAGACACATTAATATGAACACATAAAACACAGAGAGCCTGCAGTCATTCAAAATATATTATATATTTTTTTTTAAATTCAAACATTTTGTTTAAATAACGTTAAATAACAAAAACAAAACATAAACCATCACACGTTACCAAATTAAAAGTTACTAAACCATAAAGCCCGAGCCCAAAAATCATACTGAAATCTCTGAAATCAGAACACACACACACACAGATACTGAGCTCTGATCGAATCCAGTCCTCAGTCTTCAGCCGGGGCTTTAAACTCCAGAGATTAACTACCGGAAAAAGAGGAATAAAAACAGCCTTCATAACCCAGTACTGTGATATTTTAGAGCATTCATCTATTCCACGTGAAAAACCTCCGAGTGCGTACACAACCTGACGTAGCGGCAGAAGAGACGGATCGAGTGGTTCGTTTCATTTCACCTCCAAAAAAAAAAAAAGTCAGTTCTTCTTTAAAACACTATGAAGAAGAAGAAGAAGAGTGTTTTAGTGGCATTGAGCTGCGAGTCCTGCAGTCCTTATGATCAGGAACGTTTTTCTTTGTTTTTATTTTTTCAAATCGTGCCAATTGCCTTCTTTAAATTTCAAAACGAGGAACCTTTCTGCTCAGAAGTGCTGTTTATGCCTCCGCCTCCTCCTGAGTAGAACATAAGGGATGATGGCGCTAATTTGACGTGTCCATGATATCAGTAGTGTCTATTATTACAATAATATATCGCAAACAACTGTATAAATGATTATGGGAACATGTCCAGTTCCAGCCGAATAAAGATTTCTACAATAAGTCGCTAAACAGAACAAATGGAAAGTGTCTGCGTTCTAACAAATGCGGCCAATCAGCCGAGACGAGTCGTTTTTCTGCCTAATTTTTGCTTCTTAAAGGGAAAAATCCACCCCGAACAAATCAATATTTATAATCAACATGCTGCAAAAGACGTCTTTCATGGACATCAAGGTCTCTCTATTCTATCTCCGTTTCTCTACATTACCCACAATGCCGTTTTTATCTCCTGATCTAAAACAAAGTTTTCGTTCCGTTTTATATTTACGCACTGGGACCAACTGCCTTTACGTTCCTTTAACATGCTTAAATAATTATTGCACAAAACATCAACCTGATAAGGCTTAATTTAAAAAAACAAACCAAAAAAAAAAAACCACAACTACCGCTCGTCTGCTGATCCTGTGATGGTGCCAGTCCTGGGGGCGGAGCTTATTCGCAAACCGTTTCTTAACTCTTCTCGTCTTCGCCGGCAAATGCGATTTTATCCACCAATGAGACGCTCGACTGAAACCGAGGAGCCAACAAGGTGAGAGCATGTGGGCGTGGTCTTTTCACTGCCATGACGATGATACGAGGAACTCGAGCTGTTTGTTATCTCGTTGCTGTAACAAGTAGCTAAATGTAGCTAAAATAATTCACTTTTTAAAGGCCATCGTTCGCTAAGTTAAATTTGTGATGTGAAGTCCTCAGGTATGATGATATATTCAGGCACTTCACGTCTAGTTTGGAAGATTATTATTAAAAAAATAAATATAACTGTGAATTATTGGTCCGAGGAAGAAACTGTACGGAAGCCATATTGCTAATGCTAATGCTAATGCTAATGCGCAGTTACAGGTTCAGAATAATTAGCGAAATGTGATGCTTTTGTACTGCAGACGGACAACTGGGTGATAAAACGTGTCCCCAAAGCCGAACGGGTTTCTCTCTAACAGGTTGTTCGTTAGTAAACTCGCACAGTAAGCTAATCCGGAACCGCTGGAACCGCACGCCACGTCTTCAAAAGGTTTAATGGTTCCTGGAACCAGCACCGGAACCAGCACCGGTTCCACCGCGTCAGTGGAAAAGAGGTAAAAAGTGATCCAACGCTAATTCCGCCATTTATAAACCCTCTCCTCACGCGCATCATCCTCGCTTCTCAATGTGCACACGTGGAGTTTTACATTCCTGGAGTTTCGTCAGGTCTTTTTTCAGCCTGCTGAAGTGTAACGCTCCCAATTCGCCGTTTCTCCAAAGAGGTCCGATCAGTCCCGGGACTGAAGATCCATAAAAGTGCAGGTGTACCGTCCGTGAGCCTGTTTCCAACCGGAGTACGCCAAAAAGTCCCAGCACTACTAACACGTATCATCTGTACGGAGAGAGAGAGAGAGAGAGAGAGAGAGAGAGAGAGACAGAGAGAGAGAGACAGAGAGAGAGAGACAGAGAGAGAGACAGAGAGAGAGACAGAGACAGACAGAGAGAGAGACAGACAGAGAGAGAGACAGACAGAGAGAGACAGAGAGAGAGACAGACAGAGAGAGAGACAGAGAGAGAGAGACAGAGAGAGAGAGACAGACAGAGAGACAGACAGAGAGAGAGACAGAGAGAGAGACAGAGAGAGAGAGCAGAATTAAACAGCAGTATGGGTGTTTACTGTATCGAAAGGAAGTACGAGTTAGTTAGTTAGTTAATAAATAAATAAATAAATAAATAAATAAATAAATAAATAAATAAGAGAGTCGCGTGGCGCTGCGATTAAATCACTCACCGTGATACCACCACTTCGTCTTCTTTGGGTTTTTGTTACACGTTCGTACGTAGAAAGAGTTATCAGGTGGACGTCGCTACATAGAGAGAGAAGAGCAAAACTCATTAAACCTCACGACATGTGGTAACCATAGTGACTACAATGTTATTCTCATGTGTGGTAACCATAGCGACTACAATGGTAAAGTCCAACAAAGATGATGCTGTTATTACGCGTGTAGTCTACACCTGCGATAGAGGAACGAAAAACGCGGCCATTAAAAAAAAAAAAAAAAAAAAAACAGTCAGAATCTTTTTCACCCGGTCTCGCTTTATAAAATTCTAATTATTAATAAAACGCTGTCACAATAAATTAAACGTAAACCAAAAACATTCGATCTGTGAGCGACTGCTAGAGGGCCGGACCGGACGATGCTATTTTTAACAGCAAAAAATGCGGGAAAAAATGCAGAAAAGTGAGAGACTCGAGTTCTTCTCATTCCTGACCAAACCGGTTTCAACGAGTTACAGATTCGAGAACGCTCGCTCGCTCCGCCAGAACACTAGCTCGCTCGCTCGCTCTCTCCATGAGAATGCAGGTTCGATGAGAACGCACGCTTCCGGGAGAGAACGCGCGCTCCGGGAGAGAACGCGCGCTCCGGGAGAGAACGCGCGCTCCCGGGAGAGAACGCGCGCTCCGGGGGGACGCAGGTCGAGCTTGTTTAACGAGCTGCAGCGGCGACGTGTAGCACGCGGTTCAGTTCAGCTTTTACATACGGACACTGACCTTCTCTTTGCAGCTGGACAGCATGCTGATGATGCTAAGACACACGGACTGGACGGACAGAGCCGGACTCCAGTCCTCCGTTAAAATGGACAGACAGATGTGTCCGTTGCTGTAGACGTGCGGATGGACCGGAATGTTCTCGCCGGTGAACATGACCTGCATGACACAGAGGGACACAGAGAGCCGAGATGAAGAAGGGCACCTGAGGAAGCGAAGAGAAAACAGCATGCGCTCTGTCGCTCCTGTCGTTCACCTGAGGAGAGTCGAACGGGTATCGGCTGCTGAACTTGAAGAGGAGCTGGAACTTCTCGCCCTCGTACAGGGTTCCGGGAGCGCCCTCCATATCTATAAACCACCTACACAACAGACGCACGGGCGAATACACACACTCATCACGTCTCTCTGTGTGTGTGTGTGTGTGTGTGTGTGTGTGTGATAATTTCGTTAATGTATATTTTTAAACGAATCACGAGCACTTACTCTGTGATTGTGTTCTGAACGCTTCTTTCATTCAGCGTCATTCCCGGAGGCGGATCACTCTGCAAAGCCAACAGTTCCTTCTGTAACCTTTTCTAGAAAGAGAAACCATAAATACCACTGAGTGCAAAAGTTTGTGCACCCCTTTGACCGGTTGATTTATTTGAATGTCACCTCATTAAACACTTTGTTAGGTCTTATTTAAGGCATACAACTTTAACAACTAAACACTAAAGCAACTCTGAAATACTGATCTTATTATATATAGTTACATATAGACAAGCCTGGACTAACTCTTCATACAATTATTATTATTATTATTATTATTATTACACCACGATTTACTAAAAACAATAAAATCCTCACTTATTTATCCAGCGGTTATCAGACTGACCTCGAAAGTCCATCCTATTCTTAATAATTCTTTTTAATTCTTAGATAAGCTTATAAACTTTATAACTAAAACTACATCTATACATCAGGTTTGTGTCACAACAGGGACAAATATATATTACTGTACTTAATACAGAGCATATAATAACAACAACAACAACAACAACAATAATGATAATAATAATTCGGTGTTTTAGGACAGTTTCATATTTTAATCAGTTTAATATTTCAGTGCTGTCAGAAAGCCAGCATGCAGGAATCTGCACATCTTCAGCTTTCATGAGATGAGCTGATGTTTATTATTCTAATGCATTCTACAACCTTTTTACAGATCAGAAATAATACATAACTGTAAAATATATTCAATATCCAAATCAACACAGAACATTTCGGTAATTTCAACTGCCAGCTAGTTAAGTCTGTAAATTATTTTCTAAGACAAAAACCTCATAATGAGGCTCAGGAGTGATAAATATTCAAGTCTAGTTTAACATGTTTTGCTATGCTAAAGCTACACATCCGACTTGCTAACCCAAGTGTCAAGACTAGCTGGCTCAATATCCGTGATTTTCGAAGTCCATTCATAGATAACGAGTTAACAAACACACACAGGATAAAGTATTCTGCCTGTAATGATAGCTGATAGCGATATAAATTAAAATCTCGCTCTAACAGTTTCAATTAACTGGATTTGTTTACTGTAGTTTAGCTACTCACCTGCATCGACGCCATCTTGGAACTCCCCAAGTTCTGGACGCGTTATTTTTCTCCCTACATCCGTGTTTTTACAAGTCCCGCCTCCTGCGCTGCGATTGGCTAGTTATACTCCATCATGCATCCCGATTGGCTAACTGTATCCCAGTCGTGCACTACGATTGGTTCACAAAGCAGTTCATACTCTACGGCACATATTGTATTAATGCTGCATAGAACCAAGCTTTTCTGATATTAAATGAACTTATATTGTATATATTATATACAATTTAATATATATTATTAATTATTAATATTTATATATATATATATATATATATATATATATATATA
>CM075023.1:740836-763036 GCA_037576675.1 Pangasius sanitwongsei
AAAATAAAATCATGTCCAATAAGTTAGTATTGATCAAATATGCCATAACATACTGTACCGGTATTTTCAAAGAATTTGATTGAGTAAGGAATATGCATGTCACTTAAGATAGCTTGATAAATTGTGAAAAGTGTTGGAGCCACATCCACATTTTGTGCTAATTAATAAAAAATAATTATGACAAACAATAATCCATTTAGTTAGCATGTAAGACTCCTAACTTTGTGTTGTTATAAAAATGTGTGTGGGGGAAAAAAATAATGTTAGCTTGTTGTGAGAAATTGGGAGAGAGAGAAAGAGAGAGAGGGAGAAAGAGAGAGAAATGTTTATGGTTATATATAATGTTTAAGATGTTTTGAAAGTTGCTCTTGGTTTGTTAGTATGCTACAAAATTTGCTTAGTTGCTAACTACATTAAGGTTCATCCATAAGTTGACTCCTGAATCAGTGAATCATTTTTCTCATGACTGAGATATACTCTCTCGTATTCAGAGTGTGACTCAGTAAATTACTTTTATATTTTTTATGTTATATTTTTTGTCTGTCAGTGTTTCTTAAACATTCGTAAATTGTGTTCTTTGTATTTACAATCACTTGTTTGCTGAACCGGTCCCTTGACTCAATGAATCATTTCGGTCATGACTGAGTTGACTCAGTGAGTTCAATGATTCCTCTTCCTGAAAGGTTGAAAGGTGAAAGACAAGGTCACGTTATCTAAACTTGTTTGCATTCGGCTCATCTTAACAGCCAGACATTCAAAGTTAGCTTTGAAATGTGACAGTTTCGAAATTTAACATTTACTTTTAACACTTGACTCTTAGGATTTAGTTAAATTTCCATCAGATCATCAGATTGTCTGATGTATCAGAGATCAACTCTGTTTGCTGGTCACCAATTAAAATTTCAGAGATCCTTCACTTCCTTCCTTCTCATCTCAACTCCTGTATTCATTAATATGAAGTGAAATGAAGACAAACTAAATACGGGAAAAGACAGGATTAGAGCAGGATTAGAGCAGGATTAGAGCTTGGCATTTAATTGAATGTCTTTTGCATGTGTTTTAAATAAACTGGACTGGACTTAAAGGCGTGAGTCGAGATGCACAGGAAAGACTTGAAGAGCTCAGACGCATCGTAGATGAAATCAAAGATGAAATCGTTCTTGGTTATTCTGCTCCTGCTGCTACTCTGTGGCACGTCTGTAGGTCTGGTGAGAGACTATAAGTTAGTGACCAAGGCAGTGAACTGGTCTGAAGCTCAGAGCTACTGCAGACAGATGTTCACAGACCTGGCAACCATCACTACTGACACGGAGCAAAATAACCTTGCGTGGTCTGAAGAAGGCTTCTACCTATACGCCTGGATTGGGCTGAAGAGAACCGAGCCACTCTCAAACACCTGGCAGTGGTCTGACGGACGAACTCCTACTCTGTTTAAGTGGAAAAACAGCAACCTCACTAAATATAAAACAACTGATGATTGTGTTGCTTCAACTCCACTGGGCTGGGACATCAACAGCTGCTCCAAGAGATGTTATTTCTTTTGTTACAGAAGCTTGACGCTGGTGATGGAGAACAAAACATGGGAGGAGGCTCTCGAGTACTGCAGGAGCTACCACACTGCTCTGGCTTCCCTGACCGTTCCCGCGCAGCTTCGCCTGGCCGGAAAAGAGGTCGCTCCGGCTCAGACCACCAGTGTGTGGACGGGTTTGCGCTTCATTGACAGAAAATGGATGTGGGTGAGCAGGGAGGTGGCGTCGAGCACGTTCTCGCTGAACTCATGCCCAGCGCCACGTAACCGCTGTGGAGCTCACAACTTCAACACACATGTCTGGGAGAACAGAGACTGCAACGAGAAGCTTCAGTTCCTCTGCTACTGAAGGAGCAGCAGACCCTCAGAACACCAGTCAGGAGTTTATACCCGGACTAAAGATATTAATGCATCATAGATGTCTAAATTAATTTCCAGAACTAGGAACGATAGTGCTTTTATATATATATATATGTAAAATATCTTGGAGAGGTTCCCAGAACAGCCTCCATGATGTTTTATAACAGGAAAAAAAAATGCACTATTACTTTATGTGTCTCTCACTTTCCTTTAACATACGAACATTTATCTGTAGCATGTATTTTATTTATTTTTTGGGGGAAAATGAATGTTTGGAAATCTATTTGCTCTTTACTGTGTTTTTTTTTTTTTTAAATTTAGGGCACTAAAACATTTGAAAAGCACTGTATAGACATGTCTAATGTACATGATGGAAGGCTTGAACCTTACAGCAGAAGATTTCAGTAAAAGTAGGGCACATTTAGAAATGTAAGCATCTTTAACTATCTAAAGAACCCTCAAGGAACCTGTTTAACTCTTTAAAGGTCTTATGGAGAACCCTACATTTGTGTTTCTCTATTATATATATCCTCTCTCTCTCTATCTTATTTATATGTTGCATGACATCTTGTAATAGTCTGTATAAGAAATTATCCAAACTTAAATAAATGTTCATGTAGTATGTTTAACCTTAAATCTGCTGCATTAAAGGTTTTGCTTAATTGCTCATTTCTTTCCTCATTTATGGAAATATGGTGTGTTTATGTTTTATGATTGTGCATTGTACATCTTTTTAGTTGCACTTTTGTGAAGTGAAGGGTAAAACAAGGTCACGATGTCTTAGACTGGCCGTGAGTTAGTTTGCATTTGACACATTTAAATAGCTCGGCGCTGACGGTCACCTTTCCACCGTGATGCAGCACATTTCAAATTTCACTACAGGGATTTGAATAATTATGCGACGTTTATGCGACGTGTTCTTTACAGTCTTTCAGATAATACAAATACAAGTAAACGGTCACGAGCGTGCGTATTAGAACGAGAGCGTTAATATAAACCTGTGATTTGCAGCTGCGCTACTGTCAGAGCTGCTGTTAGAGAAAACTAATCAACACCTTCTGACCAATCACAGTCCAGAACTCAGCAGCGCTGTGTTGAAAATAATGTAATGGACAAAGATACAAGAATATTTTTGCTTAATAAGTTCTCTCTATTTCATTTAATGAAACAATAATAATGAAAAATAAAAAAACTCCATCTTCAACACGTTAACGATTGATTTTTTCCCCCTCCTGAATAACCCATATTTGGGAAAAGACCACACCCACCAGGGCAGACGTCTTTGTTCGCTCCTCACATGATCTCACATGTATATACACTCACCGAGCACTTTATTAGGAACACTATCCTAATATTCCTTTTGCTCTCAAAACAGCCTCAATTCTTCGTGGCATGGATTCCACAAGATGTTTGAAACGTTCCTTTGAGATTCTGGTCCATGTTGAGATGATCGCATCACGCAATTCCTGCACCAAGCCCACTGAAGAAGAGCCCTGAACTCATCGTCATGTTCATGAAACCAGTTCAAGATGACTTTTGCTTTGTGACGTGGTGCATCATCATGCTGGAGTGATAAGCCAGTAGAAGATGGTAAATGGTGGCCATGAAGGGAAGCACATGTTCAGCAACAATACTCAAATAAGCTGCTGTGACATTCAAGTGATGGCTGATTGATATTAACGAGCCCAAAGTGTGCCAAGAAAACATTCCCCACACCATCACACCACCTCCACCAGCCTGGACTGTTGAAGGCAGGTTGGGTCCATGGACTCATGCTGTTGGTGCCAAATTCTGATCCTACCATCTGTGTTCCTCAGCAGAAATCGAGATTCATCAGACCAGGCTACGTTCCTCCATCTTCACCCGTCCAGTGTTGGTGAGCCTGTGCCCACTGCAGCCTCAGCTTTCTGATCTCGGCTGACAGAAGAGGAACCCGACGTGGTCTCCTCCTGTCGCAGCCCATCCACCTCAAGGTTTCGACGTGTTGTGCATTCTGAGATGCCTTTCTGCTCACCACATTTGTACAGAGTGGTTATCTGAGTTACTGGAGCCGTTCTGTCAGCTCGAACCAGTCTGGCCGTTCTCAGGAGATCAGCACTTATAGAAATACTCAAACCAGCCACGGTAAAACTCACTGACATCACCGTTTATCTTCATTTTCACGTCTGACGTGAACTTTAACCGAAGCTCTTGATCTGTAGCTGCATGATTTTACGCACTGCACTTCAGCTACACGATTGGTTGATTAGATAATTGCATGAATGATTAGATGAACAGGTGATCTTAAATAATAAAGTGCTCCATGAGTGTATTTCAGATATTATTGTAGGACAGAAGATATGATTTACTGTTTTAAATGCGCTTTATTATCTTCCACTGAAGTTGCTGTATGAGGAAACTTGAGCATAAAGTTCTTGAATATTTATGATATTTAAATTTCTGAAATGCTTGCTCTGTGATTGGACGAACTGGCTTATTAATGATTCATGAATATTCGCAGCTCTTGTATAAATTCTTCTTTAAAGAGTTAATTATTAAATTAATTTTATTCATGTGGTTAGTATTTCATAGCAATTTATTAGCAGAGGAAGGGAAACAGACACAGCATGCTATCTGCGTAACGACCGCCTCCTTACGCAACTCGAGCACGAACACATTTAACAATCTAAGAAGTTTGCAGCCATGAGCAGTTCCAGGGCGATTTCCGGGGCGATGGGGAATTCTGGGATTTCTGTGGAGCTGTTGGTGTATCGGACTTTGTAGGTGAAATACATGCAGACTTTGGAGAGGACGTGAGACGGAATCTCTCGGAAATTCACTTCATTCGTCTCGTTTTCAGCAAACTGACCTGTTCGGGAAGAAAAGAACGAAAGAACGAAATAAAAAAAGACATTATATACACATTATACATAATTTAACATATATAACAATATTAACAATATAAAGAGGTATACATGTCATAAAAATAATTTATAAAATAAATTATAATATTTATTATTAACAATTATTAATATTTTCATAATAAATAATATTAAATTATTATTTACTAATAGCACCGACTTCACCAACGCTTCCGAGGTAAGCCGAACGCAGCCTTGTGTGTGTGTGTGTGTATATATATATATATGTGTGTGTGTGTGAAATATGTGTATGTGTGTGTATATGTGTATGTGTGTGTGTGTGTGTGTATATATATATATATATATGTGTGTGTGTGAAATATGTGTATGTGTGTGTGTGTGTATATATATATATATGAGTGTGTGTGTGTGTATATTATATGAGTGTGTGTGTGTACATATGAGTGTGTGTGTGTGTGTGTATATACGAGTGTGTGTGTATAGGAGTGTGTTTGTGTGTATATATGAGTGTTTCTGTGTGAGTGTGTGTGTGTGAGTGTGTGTGTGAGTGTGAGTGTGAGTGTGTGTGTGTGAGTGTGTGTGTGAGTGTGAGTGTGAGTGTGTGTGTGTGAGTGTGTGTGTGTGTGATCACCAGGGCCGCTCAGCATGGCTTTGATGGTTCCTGACGTTAGCGCGTGTTCTCTCTTCACGATGAACTCGTGACCGTCGGAGGAGATCAGTTTCACGTACATGGCGTCTGGGCCTTCGCAGCCACCGTACGTCTTCTCTTCACAGTCTGAAAAACATTCACAGCGATTTAAAACAATGAAGCGGAAGTCGTTTACCCTCGAGTTCATCGTTTTCCTACGACCGCACGTCCCCGAGCGTCACAAACAATTACGCTTTTATGTAATAAACAACACGCTGTGCTTTTTTTTTACGTTATAGCAGCTATAAACGGCCGTTCCCTCGCCAGCCTCTTTATTTCCTCTCAACATAATTAAACGCAGCTTGTCGTTTTTTTTGTCGAGAAACCGCAAAGAAGCGTAAACTCCCCTGTCCTGAAGATGTCGGAAAACCTAAAGTTACAGCTTTACCTCTGACACTGGAGACTCCTTCCATAAATAAACGCTACATAAATAAACAAACGTCTCTTTATAAAACAAGTCGAACTCGGAGGCATCTGACCTTGTCGTGACCTTTGATCCTTTTCAGATCTGCTGGTTTCTGTAATAATTCCATCCTAAAATGTTATAAATCCTATAAAACGCTCAGCCTCGACCTCTCGTCCTTAAGAGATCACGCCAACAAAAAAACTTGCGAGTGAGCCGTTACCATAGAAACGGTAACGAGGTGTTTTTTTTTTCAGCCCTTTTCTCCTTTCAGACTGTGTTTTTTTTGCTTTAATTCGTTTCCCTTCGTTTCAGTGTGAGTGAAAACATCGACAGCGAGCTCTTACCCATGTTCTGTTCCGTTCAGCGCTTCTTCTTCTTCTTCTTCTTCTTCTCTGAAAAACACACACACGAGAAATACGAGAAATTAACGAGCAAATCTATCTTTAAAAAATTTTAAAAATACAAAAAATATCACAAGCGTTCCTAAAAACACGACACGAAAATATTCTCAATTTATCTAGAAGTGAAATCTTACTAATATATTATGATTTTTTAAAATTTTTTTACTATTATTTAAATTATTTTTTTCATTATTTCCAGTAAAACGGTTGTTATTCTTCTTTAACAAATTAAAAACAGTCCAAACCGATTAAAGTGCCGATGACAAACCCTTTAATTTTTCCTTTCCTTCTTCCCCCCTCATCTTCCCATCCATTAATTTTTCCCCTTATTTATATTTCCTCTTTCTTTTCTCTCCACCCCTGCACTTTCTCTCTTTTCCCCTCATTTCTTTCTTTCATCCCTCTGTCATTTCCAGCTCTTGTTTATTCTCCTCAACTTCTTTTTTTTTTTTAATCATCATAGCACTTCTTTCCCCCTTTTCCTCCTCTTCTTTCCTTATAATTACATTCTTGTCTTACTTGTTTTTTTATGCTTTCTTCTTTCTTTCTCCCCAACCTTTTATTTTCATATCACATTACTTTCTTTTCTTTATTCTTCCTTGTTTCCTTCCTCATCTTCCCATCCATTATTTTTTTTTCTTATTTATATTTCTTCTCCCCCCCCCCGTACTTTTTTTTTCTTTTCTTCCATCCCTCTGTCATCTCCAGCTCTGTATTTCTGTAAATCTCAGTTGCTATAAAACACAAATGGAGAAAACACAGCTAGCTAATGTTAGCTTTTAGCTTTTAGTTAACACGGCACATAGCTGACTCACGTTACCAAAACGAGTCTGTGGAAATGAACGCGGGGCTACAGTATAATCTCAAAAAATATTACACAACATTTATAAAAACATAAAATATAAAACATATATTTACCCCACGATACACTATCACGTACTTCTTTTCCAGGAAAACACTAAACTAGCGACAGCCTCCTGCAACCGGAAGCGTCCGCCTTCTTCTTTTTCTTCTTCTTCTTCTTCAGTAGTACTCACTTCCGGTGAGTACTCTACAAATTAAAAGGTTTCATAGCTTTATTTTTTAATTAAATTTTAAATAAAAATAATATTGATAATCAGAGCATGTATTTGTATTTTATTTATTTATTTAAAAATTTTTTTTGCTAATTAATCCGTCACACTGATAACAGTTTGCTTCCTGGAGTTCGCGCTGCTGAAGTACTTCCGGGTTTTACATGGCGGCTCTGCAGTAATCCGAATAGGCTGGATAACATTAAATTGCTGAAAATGTTCCATTTAAACGCTTTACCGAGGTTTAGATTAATTTCAAGAAATCAGCAGATATTAAGACACATCCATCGAGGCAGTGTTTATTTCCTGAGAAGCTCTCAGACAACATGCACAGCTTCTGCTCTGAGCTACAGCCATCCTTTAGTGCAGTCACTGCAGAGGACATCCTCCACATCCCACATCAATAAGGTGAACATGGCATTCAAAAGCATGCATGTCAAACAAAATGCACCATTTTACCTTCACTGCAGGGGAAATGGCCACCTTTAGGAGGTCTCCTATTCTGTTTTTAATGCTTTCATTTGCTGTATAATGTTATCATTGTCCTGAGTTGAAATAACAGAGATTTCAGAAAGCAGGTTTTTGCATATAAGACTATAAGACATCAGTCCAATGCTTATTTTATTGAACTTTTTAATTTAATCCAAGTGGTGATATGGCAATAATATCATATCACTACTCAAGATTTAAACACATTTCTATGATACATGAATATAATCACAGTATTTACTCTTGCTAACAATCAGCAGTACAGCAGTGTTGCATTTATAATTAAATCTCTAAAACTGACTTTGATGATACTTTTTAATTGTGATTTTTATTCAATATAAAAAAGTTAACACTGAAAAGGGGGATTTAAAAATATGTAAGTATGTAAATATGAATAAATGTTATAAAAAATGTTAAGTAGAAAACTTTAACATCAAATCAGCTCCTTCCAGAATTTGTAATTGTTAAAAAATATTTAATGTATAAAAAGATATTTCATTAAAATGTATCGCAACATAATTTATCACGATATCGGAGTTTAGTACAGTTTGTTGATGACTTTTCATTCAAGTCATCGTCCACACAGGGATGAGCAATATGGCAAAAATGAGAGCGATCATGATGCACGAAATGTATCACAGTATTTCGGGTTTGCGAACAAAACACTGGAGCCATTTTTAGGAAAAACAAATCTACAACATTTACAAGAAATGTATTTAACAAGGAAAGGGAGCGTAAATCACTCAAAACAGCTTGTGCTGAAAATGATAGTTACTTGTTACATGAGTAATAATAGAGATTTAAAAGTACCGTCACCCGCTGATGCTCAGAAATGTCTATCATGATGTTAATATATTATGGAGATATCGATATTACATCGTCATATCACGTGTGTTTGAGCAGGAAAACGCCAAACTGCTAAAGTATAGACATACGCAACTAACAAAGGATAATGCTGGCTTAATTTATATAAACTGATTAAATCTACTTGGTGAAGGTTTTTCAGGTTATTCCACAAATAGTCGGATATTTTAAGCCAAGAAATAAAACACGTCTTATTTTTATTGAACCGTTGATTTAGTAGGTACGTTACTGCAGGATTATTTCCTTGCTGTTTATCCAGATAAGTGAGAAATCCTACTCTAGAGTAGACTGGATTACTTTACTTCCTGCATATGTCTCGGATCTTCTCCACTTCTCCACTGCGTGTGTTTTATAGTCATCAGATTAGCTAAATACCAGGTGAGAACTTCACTACAGTGTAATTAACACTAACCAGTGTTATACAGAAACTGAATCTTCTTTTTGCTGTGGATCAAACAGACGAAACTTTTCCTCAACATCCATGCGTTCTGTATTTATTTTTTATTTCATCTTATAAGATGATGTTCTACCTTCAGACCAAATGTTTTTTATTCTTCAGATTCGACCCTGGGCGTATGGACGATGTTATTCCTCACAGCCGGGCAGCACCGAGGACGGAGTTCTGATCTACACGGGCAATCTGGGCAAGGCCGTGCTCGGTAAATCACTTACAGGACATAACTATTTGGCTAATTGCTTTAATTAAGTGGGAAAAAAAGTGCTAAGTAAATAAAGGCATGATTAGATAAACATTTATGATGTCTGATTGGTCAGAAACTTTTATCCAAAGTGGTTTACATGGAACTGAGCCCAGTTCAGCGATAGAGCTGTTAAGGAAGCAAACATCAGCATCAGGTTTTTTTATTTTTGTTTTTTATTTTTTTTTTGGGATTATGTTGCTACACCTTGTTATAAAAACTTCTCACAGAACGGCTACATGATGAATCATGACCTCATGAACGTTATTTCAAAGCCAGAAGAAACACTTGGAAAATAGGCATAGGTACAAGACTGTGTACTTCTCTTTTACGAGGGAAAATAATGATCCCATAATCAATTACAAACGACGCCATTAAAACGCGTTCCTTCCACTTTTAGCCGTTTTCTACCAACATTGTTGTTTTGTGTTAATTTTTGCCACTTATCGTAGAATATTATAATCGTCTCTGAGTATTTCCACCTGCATTATTATTAGTTTCTTCTAATATTCCTTCCTGTACTATTGTTAGTATCTCAGAGTATTCCGATCAGATTTATCTCAGGGTATTCCTATCTCGTTTATCATTAGTATCTGAGTATTCCTATCGGATTTATTATTAATTTCTCAGATTATTTCAGCCCATATCTCAGAGTATTCCGATCAGATTTATCATTAGTGTCTCAGAGTATTCCGATCAGATTTATCATTAGTGTCTCAGAGTATTCCGATCAGATTTATCATTAGTATCTCAGAGTATTCCGATCAGATTTATCATTAGTATCTCAGAGTATTCCGATCGGATTTATCTCAGATTATTCCAGGCCATTATATTATTAGTATCTCAGAGTATTCCTAGGTGATTTGCTATTAGTGTCTCAAAGTTTTCTCACCTGTTTTTTATTAGTATCCCAGAGTAATTTGTTATAGTATCTATAGTATACTATAAATTATTAGTTCTGTAATATCTTATTCATCATGTTCAAAAATCAAATTTCACACAGACCAAAGAGAAAAATCACACAATTCCCAAAAAAAAAAAAAAAAAAAAAAAATTGGTTATGGAGTAAATCCTGACAGCTTGTTATTAGTAGCTGTTTTGATTTTCAATACTGTGACCCTATTGGCTGTTTCCAGGCTGTCTGTGATTGGTTGAAATCCATCTTATTATAAAACATGTCACATCGAGTAGCTACATGTTTGTGTTTGATTTGCAGGCGTGAAGTTTTTCTCGTACTCCAGCAGCATGTTCAGTTTGTGCATGATGCCCCTCATCCTCATGAAGACGGGCATCGGCGTGAGCAGCTTTGCGATGAAGGCGGCTTTCTGCGGGTTTATCGGCTTCTTCACGTTCCTGACGCCGGTCCTCCTCCACCTCATCACCAAAGGCTACGTGGTGCGCTTGTATCACAACAGAGAGACGGACGTGTACACGGCCGTCACGTACAGCGCGCTGCTGGTGGAGAAGAAGACCGTGTTTCACCAGAGCGACGTCAAAGTCCCAGACGTGAGCCGCATGTTCACGAGTTTCTACGCCAAGAAGCATTCGATGCTCGTGAACCCGATGCTGTTCGACGTGCCTCACGACTACAATCACCTCATGGGCTACGATCAGCCTTTCTCCTTCGACCCGGATGACATGAATAAACCTGATCAAAATTAGCCGCTGTCACTCTTCATTTTAAAGCTTTATTAAAAGGACTTGAAAATGTAAAAAAAAAAAAGTACAAATTGCTTGGTATATCCGGTAAAACTTGGTATATCTATAATACTGTATTTTTAAAACATTATCACATATAATTATTCCTTGATAGAAGTGAGTTTTGTCCTCCGTGTTGTTTGCTCCTTCAGATTTGTCCAAAATAATCATCTTTAGACCTCAGCTGTTTTTACAATAACATTATATTAAATTAAAATAGATTTTACGTCGTCTTCTGAATGGAGGAAGATCTTTCTGAAGGCTTACTAATGTTAGCATTGAAGATCATGAACACGTCCTGTGAACTCCTCTCAGAACCCCTGTCAGGTTAGCTTATTTTAGCCAAAACTATAAACATGAGCTTAAAAATCCTCTAAAACATCCTGTATGATTAGTTTATGTTAGCTAGCTAGCATAGCTGTAAAGATTAAACACATTTTTTTTGTAAAAAGTCATCTAAAATCCTGTCAGGTTAGCTTAGGTTAGCTAGCTTACTAATGTTAGCATTGAGAATTATATACGAGAATGTGACTTAAAATCCTCTCAGAAGTCCTGTCAGATTAGTTAGTTAGCTAGCTAGTTAGCGTTAGCATGAAACAGTTTTTGTGTTATAAACAGTATTTCACAGGATTAAAAATCCTCTCAAGTTAGCTTATGTTAGCTAGCTAGCATACACATGACGATTAAACACATTTTTGAATAGAACTCAAAAATCAAATAAAAATCCTGTCAGAATATTTTATGTTAGCTAGCTGGCTGGTGTTCTCAGTGAAGATTATGAATATTAATGAATCTCAGAAATCCTCTCAGGTTATGTTAGCTAGCTAGCTACCATTAGCAGTGAAGATTGTACACATCTTTGAATAGGACTTAAACATCCTCTCAGGTTAGCATATGTTAGCCAGTTTAGCTATCTAGCATAGCAGTGGACTAAACCCCTTTCAGAAACCATCAGGTTAGCTTATGTTAGCCAGGTATTTACAGTTAAAAATAAAGATTATAAACCTTTAATGAATATAATTTATACATTATATAAAAGTCTTCATATGTTACCTAGCTATCTAGTGTTAGCAAAAGAGATGATAAACATTTATACATTTATATATATATATATATATGACTTAAAATCCTGTCAGAAATCCTAGCTGTTATGCTAGCTCATGGTAGCTAGCAACTAAAGGTGTGACTGTTTTAGAGACGTTAGAAAATGTGTAACTTATTAAACCATCTTGTAAATAAAAGTGTCTATAAATAATCAAGTAATGAATTGTCTTAAACTGAAACTTTTCTTAAAAATGTGTTTTTATTTACATTTCCCACAGCATTCAAACAGAACACAACCTCCCGTAAATAAAGGACGTAGCCATGCAGGTCTGTACAAACACATTTATTTTACTGTGTTTGAAACGATCCAGTCACTATCTTTAAAGTTAATTGTACAATAAATATTAACTACAGTTGCACCGCCACAAATCTACAAACTGCGATTCAGGGAAAAAACAAACAAAACAAAAAAGAAAAAAACAACCCAAAACATCAGCATGAGAGTAAATGCAGAAAAGACAGCGTTCAGTTTGTCATGTACACTTTACATTGTGCAGGTTAAATATCCATTACGGGAAGTTTTCATCCACATAGAATGACTCTTGCATTTTAAATACGAGAACTAACACACGATTATGAGTGGAGCGTCTGCATTTCCTCCATCGATGCAATGAATACGTGAGACATAGAGCCGCAAGTGTCTAATGAGCAAAGAAACCATGACATTAGTGCTTTTCAAGTTATACAAAACCTGAGAACTCAATTGTACTTGCATATTTTACTCTATAAAAATTAGACTTTTTTTCTGTACAGACTGATATGAAGAAAGCCAAATATCGTAACGCCTTCTCATAAATATTTATGACAAGGCACGCATTAATTCTTCATAAATACTCAGAGCAGGAATTATTTGTCCTGCTAAAATGGTCTTTTACAAAATCACTTGTTAGGAGAGAGAATAATCCTTGTGATCTGTAATGTTTTTCACAAACTACCAGGTCAAGTATTTACAGGTAAAATAAAGACCAACCCTTACGTGTTGGTCATTCAGACGTTTATCTCTGGTGATTATGGAGAAGCCAAGTTCTGTGCTAATGGCATTTACCATTAATATAAAGTGCTGTTTTTGTTTATCCAGCAGGAGGTGCTGCTGTGTCCATCACTATATAAGTGACACAGATGTTTTATAAAAGGCAAGACATCTTACAGCAAGTTTTGTCCACAGTGTTAAAAATGTGCTGGACAACTGGTATAATGCGTGCATGCATTGTTTCCACCGAATAAATGCGCTGAACAGATGATGAAGACTAGCATGCTAATGTAGGTAGCTGAATATTTTGTATATATCTTGCTTCTGTTCTTTTTTGGTCTTGTATATTGTGCCTTATTTGAACGAGAGGGTAGTTAGAGCGACTCTCAAAATACTGACACGTAAGCTTAGCAATCAGGAGGAGATCACCTCATGAAGGCATTTTTGAGAACAATTTAATGCATCATCATATTCAAGTCCTATGAACTAACTTGCATACACCGGTTTTACTTTCACTATCAGTGAATAGGCTACATAGTCAACCCAACCTACACAAAATTGGAGCCATATGTGATTACTTATTGGGTGGAGACTTGTCAGCATGTCAGGCTCGGCAGTAATTCTGCTCAATCGTACTTCTGTAGATCAGGAGAACATCTGGAGCACAACAGTACAGTTCTCAGACTCACTGATCCAAATCAAGAACTGCGATCAACATTAAAATAAGACAGGACGATTTTCATCATTGTCCTTCCTGCACACCAGGTCATTACGGTATCATGGTATACGTATCTTCCTCTGTGGGAATGCAGTTCCATCAGCCATAAGTGAATATATCCTGTCATGCAAAGCTAAAGAAGGGTCTCTTTGCAATATCAGAGAGTCCGTGTGCCTCGTCCAGTCCTGCTACCCCAGACAGTCCATTTACCTCTTCCCCATTAACGACTTGTTTTATAGTCAGTCCATAGGTATCTAAAGGGCCCGGTTAGCCTCACATGCTGGATTCGCATGGTGGCGAGACATTCCCATCCCCGGTCGATTTGAGAATGTCTGGTGAGAGGAGGTGATTGACGACCTTCTGTTCACTTTGACTGCTGTCTGAAGTGTCCTCCATGCCAGGGGAGCAATTCAGCACAATTTTAGGTGAAGCAGGAGAAACCGTCGGCTTGTCAATGTGATTCTTCCCTCTTTGGCTCTCACTGGAGGATGGAGTAAAAACAGGAGAACTCATTGCTCCATCCCCTTCAAAACCTCTTCCTGGGGTTTTGGGACTTTGCCTAGAATGTGGTGTTAGTTGTGCCATGTCATCTGTGACCACCAGATGCAAGCTGGATGATGCGTCATTTCCAGACTCTGTGAAATTTACTTGGAGGCCCTTGGCATGTCTTTTCGGAGAGCCTGTTACGCTTTCGCTGCTCATATCAAAGCTTTGGTTCTCCTCCCCTTGAGATCGGGCGCTGCCCTCTGGTTTGTACTGGATAAACTCATAGAGACCCTCCTTGATGATGGTGGTGGGCTGCTTCAACTTTTCAGATGCCTTCATGTTTAAGGAGGTGATCTGGCTCAGATCTAGAGGAGGAGGAGCGCGAGGGTGTCTTGACTGCATCACGTTGGGGATCAGAGACATTTTCTCCACTTCGCTGATGTCTGTAGAGCAGCTTGCAAAACTGTCGATGCTTGACACACTTCTGATCTCAGTAACAGAACGATCCTTCGTCGATGGGTCAGACTGAACCACCTTCATCTCCAGACTCTCCTCCCTGCCAATCCTGTTGCCTTCTTTCGGAGCCGATGCACTGGGAGGCATTGCCATTTGGTTATACATTTGCTCCAGAGATTTTGCGTTTAACCTTTGAGGACTCGAGCATGGCATGATCACTTTCTCTGGAGATCTTAACTGCATCACTTCCTGATATTGAGGCTCATAGGATTTAGTGGCAGTGCTTGGACTTTTCGGATAGGCCCATCGACTTGGAGAAAGGTGGTTGTCTGAGGGCTTCTCTTCATTCTTCTCAATCACAACGTCCACCAATTCCATGTTACGCACAAATGAATCCTTCATATTCATTGATACAATGCTGCCATTCCGCCTCGCCCTTTCCAAAGCTTCTCTACGCTTGATGGCTTTCTCCTGCCTCTTCTGCTCTTTGTAGAACTCTGAGAAGTTGTTTACAATGATGGGGATTGGCAAGGCGATCACAAGAACACCGGCGATACAGCAAAGCCCACCTACAATTTTACCCAAAAGGGTTTGTGGATAGATATCTCCATAACCCACCGTTGTCATTGTAATTGTGGCCCACCAGAAGGATGCTGGAATGCTGGTAAATTTGGTGGCGTCTTCATCTTTCTCAGCGAAGAACACCAGACTGGAGAAGATCATGATTCCCATTGCTAAGAACAAGATCAGCAAGCCCAGTTCATTGTAGCTCCTCCTGAGTGTGAAGCCCAGTGACTGAAGCCCTGTGGAGTGTCTGGCCAGTTTCAGGATCCTGAGTATTCTCATGATCCGGAATATCTGGACCACCCTGCGTACGTTCTGGAACTGGAGAACACTCTTATTGGACTCTGTGAGAAATATGGTGATATAGTAGGGAAGTATGGCCAGTAGATCGATGACATTCAGAGGGCCTTTGAAGAACTTCCACTTGTTGGGCGAAGACAGAAACCGCAGAAGGTACTCCATGGTGAACCATGCTATGCACACAGCTTCTACGTGGGCAAGGTTTGGGTTGTCATTCGACTGTCCGTACTCATCGATGACTTGTAACTCGGGTAAGGTGTTCAGTGACAGGGCGATGGTGGACAGGATGATGAACAGGATGGAGATTATTGCCAGGATCTGAAAAGAAAAGGAAGGAGAGGTTAAGATAAGCAATGTCACTACTCAAACATTTTGCACTATAAACTTGCATCATTACACAATTTAGACAACAGGTTCCCAGGAAGCCCCTGTCCTGCAGCACACTAAAATGGACCAGGGTTGGGAACCTGTGCTTTAAACCATTAAAATCTGCAGAAGGTAACTGGTTAAAGGTATGTGCTGGTGAGTAGAAGGTTGTGAGTTTAAGTCTTAGGACTGCCAGTAGGGCAACTGCTCATTTTTACACTAGGTTTGGATTCTGCCTGACTTGTCAGAGCCATGAAGTATACATAGTCTATAGATATAACCATTCTGTAAATGTGAAGAATATTCTTTTTACAAAAGTTTATTTAGTTGTTTAAAAAAAAACAAATGCTCCAGGGTTTGGGGTGTCAAAAATTTCAGATTTTCACCAAAATGCTCCAGCTAGTCAATAGAGACGGGTGACAAATTAAAGGAAAAGCCAACACAAAGTGTCATAGTAAGGTACTGGGCCATGACAAACCAAAAGAACAGCTTCAATGCATCTTGGCAAATGTACTGGAGTGATGGAGCACAATCCTGCCAAAAGATATCAGTGTTGTGATGACGGTGATGGAGAACGCTGTCTAAAATGTTCAACTGAGTTGATAAGTGGTGAGTGTGAAGGCCAAAGCATATGATTTACATCATTTTCACTGTCATTCACTGTCAAGCCATTCATTGTTGCAAAATAATTCCCTCCCAAAGCATAAGAGCCACCGAACCCCCTGACTGTACGAGTCGAACATTCAGATCTTATCACTTTTCTCCCCACATCTCTGTAGACCAGTGCCTCTAGTTTCAGCATCACTGAACTCTCAGATGTGCAATCATCTTTTATTTTTCTTTTATTTATACAGGGGTCTCATTAAGATCAAGATCTTTTCAAAATCTAAAATCACAACATACCATCTACATAGACAAGTTGGTAAAAGGTCAAGTAAAAGCTTTAGAGGGTTTATTGAGTTCATTTTAGAATTTAAATCATTTAATGAGATAAACGTATCGTATCACGATATAATTTATTATTAACAAATTAATTTCAGGGAGCGTCGCAGGTTGTTGCATTTGAAAGGAACACAAAATCTAAAACTTTTTTTTTTTTTACCAAGTTCTGTGTTAACAGGAAGAAGTAGGTAATCCCGAGACCTAGTATTAACAGAACAGTGTTTAAAAATGATGATAGATGAGAGATAAGTTAAAATAAAGTAAATAATAAATAATAAAATGATATAATTGCCTTATAACAAATGATAGTTAATGAAGACCAGCCAGCTTTTTCATATAGACCATAATGATGAGTTCTTAATTTAGCATTGGTAATTAAAAAAAAAAAGTTCTCACTCAGCTGAAGAACTGTTGCTCTGCTGGTTTTTCCTTACATATCACACTAATCACGATTGCTGAATTTACTGAGGTCTTTCCCAAGTCAGAGTGAACTGGGCCCGCTCAGCATTTTATGCACACTAGAGAGAATGGTATGATGCTAATTATGATGCTAATTAAGATTTCTTGATCACCTGTCTGGAAGCATCTCCACTCTCCAGGTTCTTTATTCAGGTTTTTCCTTTAAATTTAATAAATAGTAGATGATGAAAGGTTCTTCTTAACAAATCTGAAAAAGAGTATTCTAAAAATGAACTCATATTATCTTGCCTCGTGGAACTCAAAACCACCTGGAAAGTGAATATGACACCAGAGTTCCTCTATATTTATTAGAATTACATGAGATTCAGCGTGTGCCACCTTATCTCCGCACAAACATCTCGGGTGATAAACACTGCCAAGCATGTATTGATCAGCTGCTTTGTTAGTTTATGGAATGGATCTCTCTCGAGGTTTTTCCACTCTGCTTGACCGGGTTAATCGGATATTTCTGACTGAGATACCATTCTTCAGATCACATTTCTCGCCATTAAATCAATCACTGCGTCTGCAGCATTACAGCGGAAGGCACCATGCTCTTATGTAAAGATACTTCACTCCAGAACGCTAATGTTGCTAATACTAAATGGTTATACTGAATGCTGCACTTGCTACTGCCTCCTGCTCACAGGCCTTAATGACTAAAGTGTTATCACCCATCCATTTTATTGTCAATCCCATCCTGAGATAAAAACAAAGGCATCATAAGTACATTTTAAATATTTAAATGGTAGGGTTGTAGAGCTTGTGACTTTGAAACCTAAGAAACTGCACCTGTTTTCATTTTACTCTTTTATTATGACAGGTCAAGGTGCATGTAGATTAAGGGAGTGACGGTACACCATAACAAGGAAAACATGTTCAGTGCATCAAAAAAATCTTTTTTCCAAAGTCACCTGCTTTTAAGAAATGAAATGAAGAAATTTCCCAGTTTCCTCACAAGTCGAAAATGTTTATTGAAGGCTGGTTCACAGAAAATATCGGCTTTTCTGTAAATATCTGCCTCAAACCACATCCACGTTCCTCAGTGACTTCACGCAGACTTGCTGATGTGGTTTAGGACACACAGGGACTTCCTGTCATCTATAAACAGGAACTAAACTTCACTGTGTAACTGAGTGCTGGAACATTATGAGGTGGCCATCTGGAATAATTTCTTCCTTATTGCAGGTTGGTACACATCTGGGCTGCAGTGTTTTCATACTCGATCCGAATACATGAGTCCGCACCCAAGACCGATTCTGGGTTTGTTTAGGCTCATAATCGCAGGTTTGCGTTCACATAGAAGAATTTCTTCTGACCCGTGAATAAATCGCGCAGTTCCATACATCACTTTTCATCACTAGGTTCATCCGTTTACTGTTTTTCATTTCCTTTGGAACTAACACTCAAGCAGTGAAGAACAGCACTCTTTGGATGCATCGCTTTTCACTGTGCAGGAATAGCACAGTGTTTTTTGTTTTTTTTTCTGAGATGCATCAGTGTAAGTGCTCGCACCACAAAGGTGAGCTTATTACAGTGCTTAGCATGCAGCGGCGAGAGCTTATAGCTTCCACTCCTGATGTGCACCGCATGGATGTGATGATGACAAAAAAAACACAGTTCTACTTTGAAGTTAAATTTATAAATACAGACTATCACTGCTATTTTACAAAATAGTTTATTTGAAAATGAAATTACAGAGCTTGAAGTTCTTTGAAGTTGCTTGAGGCAAGTACTGCATATAAGTTTCTCTAACCAGAAAACTAAAAATTCTCACAGCTATATCGCTTCTTATCGTTATATAGTATTTATACAACGGTCTATGTGAAGATCAATATTTTTTCAAATGGACTTATAGCATAGTTTAAGGGAAACACCTACCACCCCTATATACAGGTGGCGTCATTATACAGCTCTAACACAACAGTATTAGCTGTTAGCGATATATCGTCACACCTGTACGTTGAACCTTATCTCGATTCTTCCTGTCAGGTTGGAAAGAGTGAGTAACCACGTCTAACCTTTCTGGATCCTCACTATAGATAGCATCCAAATCCTATTATTACAGTTATCCTGAAACATCCGGCTGTGGAGAAGACAACGTAAGTATGCTCGTCACAGCTCCGAATACAGATGAAAATGAAAACACACTGGATAGTTTCGTATCAACTTCACATTTTACTATAGTATGCGTTATATAATTACACATTCTCTATTTGCAGAGCAGTTGGACTTGGAGGAGGTTAATCCAAAGGCTCAGCCACAGAGGACACGAAATGCCACGTGAAATCCTCCTGAGCAATGGCACTGCCAGATCTTAAAGGAAATCCTATCAGACACGCAGAAGTCTCTTGCAGAGTCACTGTGAGAACACACCCGAAGGCACGAGTTTACTCCGCGTGCTGTACCGCTTTAGTTGATTTTTGTCTGGCTTAATTCACTTTAATTGTGCATTACATTAAAGCCACAAAGCCACAAGTGCACCAATAAATCTGGTGTAATTTATCAACATTGGGCCACAGAGAACATTGGAATACAGCTTTACTCTTTATGGGAGACGAGAGACAGAGGATAAGAGACAGACATCGTGTGATGTGACGCCAGGATTGAGCCGTCAGGTTAAAGGTCAACAGGCGTGTTCAGAACCAGGTTTAAAAAAAGAATCTGTCTGTAATCCCTTCAGTAACGGACACATGGGTCGATAAAGACAGAAAGGTGAACGGATCTTCCTCTTTAAAGCCCTGCAGGTTATAAAGCAGAGGAAGATTGGGTTTCAATGGCCAAGCGTATGTTTACTTGTATTCATTTGGTGGAAGCTTTTTATCTAAAACAAATCAGCAGAATCCAGTCCAGTCATGAGAGCTGAGTTCTGCGTAGAACCTAAAATGTTATCGTACCACTGTCCCATGTGCTGTATATACACATTTATAACAGTGATTATTTTTATTTATTTATTATTATTATTATTATTTGAATATGCTAGAGTTTCAATCAGCAGGGAAGCCACCAGTCATTCCCAGGCGGACACCAAAAATCAAGCTTCCCAGGAAATATACACTCTTCCTCAAGGGATTTTGGATGTTTAATTATTTTATTTTTTTTCTTTATTTAATGGTTATTTCACACTGAGGTAAGAACCTCTATTACAAATGAGCCCTGGCGAATAAAGCAGCACACTAGTTTTAAAACAGGAGTACTCACACCCAAACATTTCCCTTAACTAAATAACTAAAAAAAAAAAATAGTTAAATAAATAAATGAAATAAAATTGGTTCAGAAATTAGTTGTTTCACACGTTTCTGTAGGTCATGTCTGGACGATAGAGTGCTATGAATCAAAGCAGCTTTACTGAATCCAGGTTGCAAAAAATGAATGTAATGATACAAGAAGATTATATATTTTATGCCATGTACAAGTATTTGCAGTTCTAGATTTCCCTTTTCTGAAAAGGGAAATCCCTTAAAAAAAAAGACATTAAGGAGTTCACCTAGAGAGACAACGTATGAACGCATTAGGATCCTAAATTTAACATGTTTTAAGACTACAACATAATTAAACATTAGGACAAAATGTACATCTTTTTAAAAAAAATCTACACTACCAGTTAAAAATTTGGACACACTGAATTGAATATATATTTTTACAGTGTCTTAAAGATTTATTTCTGTTTATTTTCAAACCAAATTTTAAATCAATCAATCAATCAATCAAACGTTTTGAGAAGCAGAGAGGAGCTCGGTTTATTTGGGAACTTTTAGAAGAACCTCCTGGGTGAATCTCCATCACGAAGCTGGTGGAGAAGATGCCGAGAGTGCCATCAGGAATAGTGCTAAGAATTTAAAATCTAAAGTTGTGATTTTTTTTTTTAGAATACTTTTTTTGGTCACTGTTTAACTCCATATCTGTCATGTCACAGTATTAATGTCTTCATTATTATTCTAAATAGAAAAATTTAGAGAATAAAAAAAAAAGAGGACGGTCCTTCTATGAGAAGTACATATCTCATGTTCTTGATATATATTGTTTGTTTTGCTGTTTTTGAAGGCTGAAAGAACATTACACACACTGCATTACCAATAAAACGTGCACACGTAGCTTTCCGGTGCTTTTAACTCGCTGGTTTGTCATGAAAATCTCTCGACACACTCACAGTGACCTGCTGACTAAATCTCATGAATGAAGTTGAAATTATTTCCTGTATATATCCCTAACAAAACGAGTGTGTGCCCTACACTGACAAAGTGCTTTCCTACAATCGCTTAAGTTCTTTAATCATCTGAAGGTGGACAGCTTGAAAAGCGGGAAACACCCGAAGGCTAAACTTTAGAAGGGCACAAATTCCCAGAGTGCAGTGCTGCCATGACCTGCTCGTTAATCAAAACAGTGAGCTTTAGGGAGAAGAAGACAAGCTTTCTACATTACTGTGCAGCTCTTATCCACTCCACTGCTGTCTGGTCTCATGTTTTTAAGTGTTAGGGAGAAAGATGGAGACTGAAGAGGCAGATTATTGAACTTTCTCCATCTGTGCATTGATTACATCAGAGTTTTTTGGCACAGCATGCAGAAGAAGATGAAAGGACTAAGGCTTTTTCTCAAATTGCACTATTCTTACATTGTACTGCACTCTACCACACCATACCATACCACACCATACTATACCATACCATACTATACCATACCGTACTATACCATACCATACTATACCATACCGTACTATACCATACCACATACTATACCATACCGTACTATACCATACCGTACTATACCAT
>CM075023.1:770898-781850 GCA_037576675.1 Pangasius sanitwongsei
CTCTTGATATCTCAGACACACAAAACACACTGATAAGTATATCTTAAATAAATATATTATTTATATTATATATATATATATATATATATATATATATATATATATATATATATATATATAACTCTCACTTTTCCGCCTCGCTATAATACGGCATTTTCAAGCAATTTTTTTTTTCATTTTTGATAAAACAACAATATCTGACCAACACTGACCCAATACTGATGTTTTATTTTCTTTTAAATAACTGCAGCTGCAGTAAAGATTCCACATCTCCTGCCAGAAATAACGATCAAAGCTGATCTACCTGACTCTGCGTAAAAAGAAGGGAATTTCAGTCACCACGTGTTCATCAGAAATGTTCGTTATCTGTGATCATGTCAGTCCAGTCCTGGTTTTTATTTATTATATTAATTAGTAATATTCTCTCGTGTAAAGCTTCATTGTGAGCGAAAAATATGGAGTATTTTCTAAGCTAAAAAGAAAGAAAGCTCCATTTGGTCTTTTCTAAGACAATCCACATTAACGTTCTAACTATTATTAATATTATTATCATTAATAAACACGACAGCTAAGATCTCTACATTTCATTTTTCACATTTCTTTACAATGTGAATCAGAATCAGAGTGAAGGTGAAGATGCACAGGCTTTGTCCTAAAAAGCTAAAAATCAGTGGCAGGGCTCCCGACTGTGGCAGCGAGCGCTGAGCCCGAGTGGGCAGAGGAGCTGGAGGTAATAGTATGCACTTTTGTTGTCATGTCATGCTAATAACACACAGCTCGGCCGAGCGCGAGCATCATTAGAGCGCGGGGCGTTTCGGGGTCTCATCTGGTCCCAGCCAGTTTGTACGGAGAGCAGCCGCGTACCAACACGGAAAACAAAACACTCTGATCAATAATAATAATAATAATAATAATAGACAGATTTCCTTTATGTCTAATCATAAAGACTGTGGTGGTTCAGTGAGTTCTGGATTTGTGAAACAGATCATTAAAATGTCATCTAGTTAGGATGAAACACAATTTTATCATTTACATTTATTTTAAAATTATGTAATCATTTTTTTATTACAGATTATAAATAAAATCGAAATAAAGAGCTGATAGATTATGTGCAGTTTGGAAATAAAAAATGTCTTTAAAATTATTTAAAAATGAATAATAAATATAATAATATTTATAATAATAATAATAAATTAAGTATAAAAACAAAATATAAAAGTAAATATTAAATATTGTATGATGGTACACCATAATAATATTAAATAATATTAAAAGCTGTCAGAATTTCAAAATCAGAGAAAAGCAGTGTTTCTTCATCATTTTAATAAACTAATTTTATTGTTCTTCTTCTTTTAAGAATAAGAACATCCTGCTCAATGACATACGCTTTTTTGTTTTTAATCTCCATTTCTTCATAACAAACACCAGAAATCCACTCAGTTAGCATCAGTTCCTCTTCGTGACGGAGTCCAAGTGGATTTTGTGGATCAGGTGATAAACCTGTAGTTTTGTCATTGTGTTTTAATAAAAGAAGAAATTCAGTTAAAATGGTCATAAATCAGGACTAAAATAAAAGTAATTAACTGAATGATTTGACCTTCAGTTTATGGAATACGGCGGATGGCACTTTAGAGTCTGTGCTGTGCTTCTAATTTAATAATAATGTAAAAATGATCATAAATCAGATCAATGTTTGGATTAATGTCCACTTTTAAATGACTGGTTGTAATTATAGAGACATTTTTAATTAATATGGATTTAATTCTGCATTAACTTATGAGCTGAAAACTAAAATTCTTGGAAAATATTTAGTTTCAGATTTCATGATTCTGTGTCAAATATTTTAATAGTTATAAACCACATGATAAATAAAACCAACCACAGTGTAAAGTTTCTCCACAATGACTCTTAGTGTGTTTAATACGTACATGAGACTGAGAACAACGACGGTGAAACACGACAAAAGCTTGACCATGAAGCACAAAGATCTGAAATAGGGTTAGTAATTAGTGAAACACAAAACAGGTGTGAGCAATCTGTGAGCGTGACTAGGTCATGTGATGCGCTAGGGCTGATGGGTAATGTAGTTCTTGTCGGCCATTTTGTGGCCCAAGCCAGCAGTGACGTGACATCAGTAATCGGTGTCGTGTTGATCTTTTTTAACACAAGCGATAGCTTTCTCTCATGGAGGTGCCTCAATTAAAGAAACAAGCTGATGAATAACTTTTAATTACTAAACTGCCAATACAAGAAAACAGGAATTAACTACAACTTGTTTTTAAAAACACGTCTCAGGTGCACACAGTCAGGTAAACGAGCCGGTACTGAGACGGTCAGCGGAGACAGGACCGAAAGCAAAATTACATTAACACACTAACACAAAAGCCCTTGGTGCAGTTGCCATGGGAACAGAAATGCAAACCCTGGGACAAGACTGCCACAGGATTTTTGGTATATTCCATTTTATTTCCTTATTTGGTTAAAGAAATTGCTAGAATATTATTTAATTTCGACTTGAACACCATAAAAAAGTGCCACTTTCTCTAAAATCACACCTTTAATAAGGGGTTTAAAAAACTTATAGCATATTTTTGGCAGGCATGGACATCATTATCTACACCAGAATAGTGTAAAGAGGATAAGATGATAAGATGATAATGGTAATTATAGTTAAATTTCCTCAGGGTATATCACTGTAGCAATATATCGATATATCGTCCCAGCTCTATCCAGCAGCTAATTCTGTATCCAGACCTTAATAGTACAGTAAACATGCGTTCTGTCACAAACTCAGGTTTCCTCGTCACTCAGGTTAAAGATCACTGTCTTTATGGCTCTGAGGTGGAACTGAGTCTTTTACAAGCATTGTGGGAATTGGGGAGGTCAAAGGTCACTGCCAATATTGGGCCCATACACAGTAGCAGTCCCCTGTTGATAATAAAAGGTGTAAAATTCATTAAGCAAAAACTACAGAATATTGAACACAGTGGCTTGTATTGATCTGATGTTAGTCCCAGTGAAGGGGGCGTGGCCTTGTGACTGTCAGTCACAGTAAAGGAGGCGGGGCCTTGTGCCTGTCAGTCACAGTAAAGGAGGTGTGGCCTTGTGACTGTCAGTCACAGTAAAAAGCTACACTTCTCAAAGCTAGCACTGTTTTTTTTTTTTTTTTAATTTTAAGCAAAATTTGCAACTTTCTAAATGCAACTGCTTGTATGATAAGGAAATTATATCACACTGATAACATAATATAACACAACATCTTATTCTTAGGCCTTATTAAGTAAGAAATAAACCCATGCTGCTTTTAATTTTTTTACTTATTTAATTAAACATTTACTGTAATTAATTATTTAAAAAAACTTCATTTTCAAAAGGATTTAACTGGCCATGTAGGATTAATAATTTTCCATTTGTTCTGAAATAATCTCGTAATGAGAGATATTATGAGATGTTTTCACTTGCCAGACAGCGTCTCAGAAAGTTGTGTAATTATGCACGAAATAAACGAGGCTGATTGAATGATTGACTTTTGCTCCTTTTGCTTGATTATTTGAAGCCTCGCTGTTTTCCTTCATGACCCCGGGATCACAGAGCGAGTGAGGTACGGTGCTGATGTTTAGCGCTGGCACAAACTGCAGTGAAAGAAGAGGAGAACACACTTGGAGCTATTGACATCATCTCACTCCGGCTAATAAGATCTCACCGAGCCCGTAAAGTGCTCTTCCGTTTCAGAGTGGTGACCAGGACGCGAGCCAAGACTGCTCTGTGCCGGGAGAGTTGTGTATCTCCGAACGAGGGGAAGCCCCTGATGCAGTTTGTTTTGAGAAGAGAAAATAATGACCAAAGAAACACCATGATGGAGTCAGAACTTGCTTTTATTTAAGTAAATAAATAAAATAAATTAGGGATGCAGCAACAGTGATACGGGTATCAGTCCAAAACCATGCTCACTAGCTCGTACATGTAGTGGTAAAAAATGCTCTAACATCTGATCCCATGTGATACTGTGTGATGTAATCCTAGTTAATGCCCAGACGACACGAAATGACAACAATCTGGATGTATTTCACGATCAATGATCAAAGACTGCAAACTGTTCTCTGTGAAAATATCAAGGGGAGGAACTAGAGCATCTTCCTTCCGATCGACCTGAGCGAGGATGGCCGTCCTGAGCGTGCAGCGCAGTATCAGCGAGAACGGCCCTTAAATACAAGTGCAAGATGCTGTGAATTGCACGCACACAAAATCTCGGCGAGCGTGGAGCGGTGAACCGAGCATGCTGAGAAACTGTCACACAGCAGAGCACTTCAGTTCAGCGAGTACTGAGCACTAAGAACTCACTCACCACTCGCTACACTTTGCTTCTCATGCAAGCTTGCACTCGTTTTTAATGAGCACGCTCGCCGATACTGCTCTACGTGCTAAGGTCAGCCGTCCTAACGCTCTCTATTAAACGCACTGTTTACACGCCATAACACCTTAAACATAAAACTCAGCAAGAGGAGTTGCAACATAACCTAAACACAGCTCGACTGATTAATTATTATTGTGCATTCCTACTCCTACTCTGTAGCCATGCACCCGTATAATAAATGAAATGTAATAATCAGAATCATCACTGCTGTTTATTATGCTGCGTCGCTATAAAACGCAGCGGATATCCTGCCATGTTGTTGTTGTTATTTACCAACAAGACTTCCACTGAGGCAGTGAAGTCTATCTTCACCTCTGTGCACATCACTGCAGTGGATGTTGCTTGGATGTTGCAGGTCGATTGCACTCCTCCGGCCTGAACAGAATTCTGATCTATTATTAATGTCATAGCCACATAAGAACAGCAGCGATCTGATCACAAAGAATCTCCTCTAAGCCTGTCTCTACAACTTCAGCTGTGGTGCTTGTGACTTGTACGTGCTTGTCATTTTTTAAATTTTTGATTAAAAAATTTTTCCAGTAGTGTTACGTACATTTTCGAGCATCCATGACATTACATTATGCCTATAGATGAATCACACTGCGCTAATGGACTAAGCCATGCAAGGAAGACTTGGTGTTAAAAACTTGGAGGCAAACAAAAATTGTTTATTGATACTGTTTATATTTTAGTTTAGTTTAGTTTGTTTATTCTTAAAGCACATTTAAAAACAAATTGAAGTTGAAACCAAAGTGCTGTACAAGTAATATAAAACAGATCTATACACAAAAACATTTAACAATACAAAATAGCGGAAGACAAATGGAAATTTTACAATTTTCAAATTTTAATTGCCTCCAAATTTTGTTTTCAGGTTGTTTAGCATCTCAAGTACTATTTTGTTTGCATAAGTGGATGTCTGTAGAAATTATGATTGATTCGCGCATGATAAAGGGATCTCTGTATGAATCACAGGGATAGGTGTGTCCTCACAACGTACACTAAAAATTAAACTAAACAAGCTACAACTCATTAATACAAACTGATTCTTTTTTTTTTTTGTAACTGAGCTTTATTTTTATTAAGCGCTTGTTATCTGTAGTTTGGATTTTTTCTAGGGACTCAATAACTTCCCTAAATCCAGCTGTTTTATTGTCCGCTTTTGGTTTTGGTGAGAGACGATAGAAAAGAGCGAGCGCTTCCTGGAGTGTCTTTATACTGAATAAAAAACACAAAACCTACTTTCCACTGCTCATTTTATAGAAAGTAAAAATACTGCGTAGTCTTTCCACACTATATTCTATAAAAAATGACTGGCATGGCTGATTTGTAGGGCTGCACAATATATCAAAATTCGAAATATCGCAATATGCGTAACGCAAGGGCTTGCGATAACTGAATGATTTTACTACTTCAAAAAGTAACGAAAAGTCAAAGTTTTAGGGCGAAGCAGATAGCAGAGAACGCTTTCTTTTCCTCAAAAGAACCTGAAAAGTATGTTCATTATGTCATGTTCTGTTTTTAAACATATAAATATAATTTAAATAGATTTTCCACACTTATAGCATTATCATACCGCATATCGTACATTGCGTTATTTAACAAGTTATCGCGAACGCATTTTTCTTCCGTATCGTGCAGCCCTACTGATTTGGATGAGACTAAAATCCCAGAGATAATTACGTTACTCCACCTCCCCATGTAAAACAAATCCAATCCGAATAGCACGGAATCCGGATCCACGGTCACCCCGAGCAGGATGAAGTGATCACTGAGGATAGATGAATGAATGAAATGTCAGGTGAATTAGGGAGGACGAATTAGTGCAGGGAGTAACGGAATATCTAATAACAGGATTTTGATCTTGGGTCTTACTTTAACTGCTAAATATCAATATCCTTAATATCCTTAATATCCATAATAACCATAATATTCATTATATTCATAATATATGTAATTTTGCAGGTCTAGCAAGGCTTTTAATTCCAGACTTATGGAAAAAGAATTTTTAAACCTGTATTCCACTCAGAAGCACTCTTGTGAGGAGTGATACATACTGAAGGCCTTGGATTTGATTTGATTAATATAGGTATCATTATGTCGCTTTATAACACATGGCTCAGTCTAACAGAGTGCTGTCTGTCGGTGGTGAGAGGAAGTAAATCAGACTGCTCTAACCCGATATAAACACACATTTTCTGATGACTCTGTAACGGTGTAACATTTCTTGACGCTCTTGAAATTGTGTTACGTTTCAGACGGGTTTGTCTCGGTGTTGTGTTTCTGACCGAGTTGCTAGTGTTTCATTTGTAAAGACTGTAAAGGATGTGTAATATTTCGGACTGTGCATCGATTCCTGTAAACAACACCACAACTTTCTGACTCAATATCTTTAACATATCAGATAAAGGAACCGTTTTCTTGAATCTCGTCACGTGTGGCGTGTATTTAAGGGAACGCCGAGAGCTCTTTAAAGGAGCTCGGCCTGGTCATGTGACGGAGTTTAGAGCTCCGTGCCCTTTCGAGAGGACACTCTCCAATAAATCCCTCAGGATCGCGCAGGCAGGGAGAATGTCAAGGGGGAAGAGAGAGCGCCTAAAATGGACCTGAGCTACACCTGATCAATACAAAGGGTATCAAAGAGCAAGGTTAAACCCTCAGCGTCTCATCTTTATTAGGATCTTTTAATCAAGCAGTACTTCAACCATCATATCAGAACCTGCCAATCTCCGGTTAAAGAAAGGAGCTAATTTTGTCGCATTAAAGCCATACAGGGACGACTTCCTTCCCGCTTCCCACTTTAATATGAACACTGAGAAAAAATAGATACCAGAAATGATGCATATGTAAATGCATGGGCATCATTTAACCTATAAATCCAAAGAACCTTTAAAGAACATTTTCCTGTTGACTTGAGCAAAACCACTAACCCTCAACATCTCTACCATGTCCTGTAATTCTTCATCAGTTCCTTAGACATGGAGATCCACCTCTGTTAATTAGCACCTGTGAACACCACGTGCGCTGACGGTGTACAGCAACCTTAAAGAAGACGACTGAAGGTTCTTCCTAGTGCTACCTGTATGAGCAGACTAGGAACCAAAGGAGATTAGGACGTGATGGAGCCTGGAGCAAGGTCATCTCAGCCAGACCCCGTCATCAGCTAGAGCTTTTCCTGCCCAACAGTTTCCATTACTGCAAACTGATTCTGATCAAAGTGATTTTTTGTCTCAAAAAATAAGATCTTCTCAGACAGGGCTTGACACTCTGAAAACACGTACGAAAAGAACATGAAGTAAGAACACACCAAGACTAGGAACACAACCTGTAAACATATACACTGTGTGATTAGCTAGAAATGAGGCACGTGACACAGAAAACTGACCGAACCTCTGGTTCCTACAAATTTTCTGTTTTATGATGATCTCTTTATATAATGTTCCTGAAATGTTTGGGCATGTTAGGATGTGGTCAGTGTGTGTGGTAGGATGTGGTCAGAATATGGTAGGGTGTGTTCAGGGTGTGGTTTGGTGTGTTCAGGGTGTAGTATGGTGTGGTCAGGGTGTGTGGTTAGGGTGTGTGGTAGGGTGTGGTCAGTGAGTGGTAAAGTGTGTTAGAGTGTGGTCTGGGTGTGTTCAGGGTGTGCGTTGGGTGTTCAGGGCATGATAGGGTGTGGCAGAGTGTGGTAGGGTGTGGTTGGGTGTGGTTAGGGTGTGGTTGAGTGTGGTCAGGGTGTGGTAGAATGTGGTTAGGGTGTGGTCTGGGTGGGGTTAGGGTGTTGTAGAGTGTGGTAGGGTGTAATTAGGGTGTGGTTAGGGTGTGATTAGGGTGTGGTTAGGATGTGATTAGGGTGTGGTTAGGGTGTGATTAGGATGTGATTAGGGTGTGGTTAGGATGTGATAAGGGTGTGGTAGAGGGTGGTAGAGGGTGGCAGGGTGTGATTAGGGTGTGGCAGGGTGTGATTAGGGTGTGGTTAGGATGTGATTAGGGTGTGGTAGAGGGTGGTAGAGTGTGGCAGGGTGTGATTAGAGTGTGGCAGGGTGTGCTTAGGGTGTGGTTAGGGTATGGCAGGGTGGGGTTAGGGTGTGGTAGAGTGTGGTAGGGTGGTAGAGTGTGGCAGGGTGTGGTTAGGGTGTAGCCAAAAAGTAAGATACTCTAACATTTCCTGTATTAAACCAAAGGACAATAAAGTAACTGAGTCGACTATAAACTGAACCAATGTGACAGAAATGACTAAATGATTAATCCACTGTTTACAGCTGCAGGAGGTCTGACGGTTCACAACCATCAGAGCTCATCATCTTCCTCAGTGAAGGTGCGCACCAATTAAACCAAACAACGCAATGCATTATGGTCGCTGGAGTAAATCATTTGCACATTATGTAGATACGCGCCACTGTTTCTGGACACAGATTTAAGCCCGATTTACGTCCTAACGCCGATCTTTTAATGCACAACACCAATTTACTAAGAGTGATGATGTCAGCATGTCACGACAGATATCAATCCAGTGATACAAGACAAGCTGTCCTGCTGACGCACACATATTATCACCTGGCAACAAATCACAGGGGCAGCAACACAACCTTCATCCTCTGTTGCACAACAGCTCCACCTCCTCACTAATAATGCCGGGATAAATCTGTCAGCGATGTTGAGTAACGCTCTCGGTTCTCTCAAGCAGACTTTGTGAAAAATGTGTCTAAACCGTGTGAATGTTGAGGAGAGTGGTGCGAGTGGAAGGTGAAGTGTTAATGCCAACGCCATCGCAGTGCTAATGCTAATCTTAAAGTTGAAGTTTTTAATTATTATGATAAATAGCTTTTAATATTGCGGCAATACCTAGAACCTGTCAGGATTTTATCATTAGCTTTTTGGTACTTGGAGCACTTTTAGACACAAGGGTTCTCTCAAGGTTCACTGGATAATTAAGGGGTTCTTGGATTCCAAAAAAGGGATTTACTTGGAACCTTTTCAGATGGAAAACACTTCATTGTAGAGTTTAACATAAAACCTTTAAGGGTTTCCTCAGATGGCAAAGCTAAAAAAAAAAAAACCCTTAAGAGTTCTAAGTTTTTTAAGAGTGTACCACTATATCAGTTCACTAAGTTTTTCAAACTTTTATGAAACTGTTGTATGGTGTTCTTATCTTTACTCTTGGGAAAAAGAGAGTTAAATCTCAAAGTTTAAAGGGTTTCTGAGTTTGTCCCTCTGGAGGAGCCTTTTAAGGTTCTATGTAGAGCTTTATAACAGTGTTGACTCAGTGTTTAAAGCTTTGAGCTGCTGATCAGAAGGTTGTGAGTTTAAATCCCAACACCACCAAGCTGCCACTATTAGGTTCTTGATCAAACCCTGTCTCAATTTTAATTTGCTTTGACAGGAATCCAAGTAGAACCTATTACTAAAGCCAAGAACCCTTAACTATCAAAAAATGAGACACGCATTATTTCAGGAACGCATATAGCTAGGAACACTGAAAATCTAAAATGTACAAAGTTACATATTGTGCATTCTTAGTGCTATAGTAAGAGTTACCACAGAGACGTCTAATCTAAGAGTGTCTTTTAACAAAGAAAAAATGGTGATTTTTTCTGTAACATTTATGGAAGGAGTCTCCAGTGTCAGCGCTTCGTAACAATCAGAGGTGAAGCTGTAACTTTAAGTTTTGCGACATCTTCAGGACAGAGGAGTTTACGCTTCTTTGCGGTTTCTCGGTAACACGACAAGCTGCATTTTTTTATTATTATTAATTTCAAGAGAGTGAAAAAAGAGAAGCTGTTGAGGGAACGGCTGTTTGTAGCTGCTAACTGTAAATGGATAAAAAGTACGATGTTTTCTTTAACAAGTAAAAATGATAATTATTGACGAATTGTTGTGGTATACGAGGAATTAAACACTGCAGGATATTTTATAGGAAAATAATCTATTATAACTGTTCTGTTTATGATAAATAATTATGGTTTCAATACTGAGCAGAACATTATTTAAAATCTTTGCCTTTTTTTTTTTCTTGGTATTAGTGCTTTACCTCTGAGTAAATCTCCAACAGAAAGGAGAGAAGAAAAGATGAATGTACATTAATGCTGTTTACTAATGGCCCATTTGAACACTTTCCATGACCGTGTTCTGGGAAGTACACAATGTCTCTGGGGTTCGGCTCGTGCATAAGAAGTGAAGAGGCCACGGAAACCACCATAAAAACTCGCTCAGTGACCTTCTCTCTGAGCAAACACAAACACACAAACACACACACACACAAACACACACATACACACACACTCACTCTCACAAACACACACACACAACCACACACACGCATATATACATATATGTACATACATACAAAGTGTAACAAGTAATTGAGAGCATGCTGATTTCTAAACACACACACACACACACACACACACACACACATATATATATATATATTTAAACTTTGTTATAGATGTTTATTTTCTGACTTCAGTACAAAAACATTTTAGATTCCAAACATTAGTTTTCCGGCACAGAATGAAACGTTACAGAAAAATGTTTGTAT
>CM075023.1:781950-786950 GCA_037576675.1 Pangasius sanitwongsei
TTTCCTTATAAAACTGCACACACTGCACCTGAGACACTGTTTATTTATTTAAAGCGAAGGATCATCACATTAAATACCGACTCTGTTTCATTTATTACTGTTTACTGCTCTTTATAGGGTTTTCATTATTTTTGAAGGCATCTTTGCTCTACAGCATTTCTTTGCATGTGCCTAAGACTTTTACACTGTACTCTATATATATACATACACACATTGCTGTCTCATCATAACCTCTCTTTCACCAGAAATCAGCACGCTCTCAATTACTTGTTACACTTTTTAACCCGTGGTATTACAAGCTCTGCACCTCATTCAAGAGTTCTTTAAAAGCACGGACGCAAAGCCCACGTTTGTTCGTTAGTTTTACATTATGCGAGGATTAAGTGGCCGTGAAATTAAAAAGTCACAAGGTCATTTGGTGTGACGCTGCGTGCGCCTAAGAGCTGCTTGTTAGCAAATCAAATGCTACATGAAGCAATTAGCCAGTTGTGATCAGTGGTGCTAAAAGACGAGACAAATCTGATTTGAAAGTAACGCCCTCAAATCGAGACGAATTAGCATGCATGAGCTGAGCAGCTAATCAGACAGTTAAAGCAAAGTCACACTGTAACTCATGCTATCTGATTCAAGAAACAGACTCCTGCAGCATCCATATTGTGTGTTTTTTTTTTTTTTTTGCATCGTAACTCATCCAAGAGAACGTTCAGGAATCTCATCAGCACTTCACCAAACTCTATCAAGTCTCCTGAGAGTGACTTTCCATAACTAAGACATGAATATTCATACAGCTCTCTCAGAGTCACGCCAACTCACAAGAGCCGAACTCAGGTGCCAAGACCTTAAATCTGCTTCAGAGATGAGTGAAGGGCTCGCGTCCACGATTCAGAAAGCGTTCATGAAGACATGGAGCATCGCGTCCCCCATGTTAAATATTCTTAATTGGATGGACAAAATGATGGCATCAGTACACCATCAGCCAAACACACACACACACACATTCACAGAGAGACTCTTTGTTCACACCTTAATTCAAATGACACTCAGAGTGTTTTATGATTTATGACTTTTATGATATTTAGACTTTTTTTAAAAAAAAAAAAGCTTTGTAGAGGGTTGTTTGGCTTCGTTCTCTGGATGGTAGCTTCAGATCTTAATTTGGATTAGTAGTGGATCGTGGCTGTGTGTTTTTGGGCCAAGTGTTACGATTGTGTGTGTGTGTTTTCCTCATGTGTTTGAGTCATTCAGAACTGTGTTTGAACTGCACCATGTTTACAGTAGGAGTTGAAATCCGAGTTCACGGGTCCATGTGTTCGAGCTGAGTGTTTATAGCACGTGTTTGGACTGTGGGTTTGGACCAGGATTTTTATTGTGTGTTTGGTTGTATATGGGTTGTGCCTTTGGGCTTCGTATTTGTATTGTATCTGCGTTATGTGGTGTTTTTTGGGCCAAGTGTTATGACTATATGTGTGTTTTAGATCTGGTTTCAAGTCAGGTAGCTATGGATATACTTTTGTGCCAGGATTTTGTCCTACCTTCGCAGCCACAGAAGAGCTGGGTTTCTCCAGCAGGTCCCACAGCTTCTTCCTCTTATCCGGGCAGCATCCCGTATCCAGCTCGTCCCCCTCCTTCTCCCTCAGCGTCTCAGCCTCGCGCCTCAGCTCCTCGTTCATCTGCTCTTTCTTCTGGTGATAGCGCGCCTGGCAGCATGACTCCAGGTAGATCTCATCGATGCCCCAGTAGTCAAGCTCCTGGCCGAATGACAGCGCACACATCTCCTCCATCATGTGCAGCTTGCCCGTCCGGTAAAAGTTCAAGATGGAGGAGAAGGCGCCCGGGTGTCTGTCGAAGAAGTACTCGTTCTCGTTGAGGCTGTAGTCGTCACAGATCTCCATTAAGGTGTCGTGGGTGTTGCAGTCTCTCAGCTTTCCGAGTCTTGTGCGAGGCAGGCGGTCCAAAGTCCGCCACAGGACCTCGTGGACCAGGCCACCTACATTGATCCGGACTCTTCTGGAGCGCGCTTTGATTCGGATGATGTCAATGGGCTCGGGCGGGAGGGAGCCCTGAGGCCGGGAGACTTTCTGGCTCCCAAAGTTTGACCTTTCAGCCATGACAGCCACTAAAACAAGAAGAGAATCACAGTCAAGAATTCTACAGGTAGGAACCCCGATACAGGAGGGGCTCAGGAACGCGTCTGACTAACGGGAATCCGGTTCAGAGCCTCTTCATATCCGCAACAAGGGGAATGTTTAAATGTTTGAATTTCTTTTATCAGGTAATCGAACAGTGAGGATTATTCTCCCAGTTATTATGGCTAGTTAAAGGAAAGTTGTTGAAATTGTTCTCTGGTGAAAACATCACAGAACACCCTACAAGGTCGGGGTTTATATATATATTATATATATATACAGATGATGAAGTGAATAATACACTTTCAACACAGTGAATTACACAAGTCAGCTTTTAGGTTCCATTACACCCTCAAAGGAGCTGTCGAGTGTTATTACATTATTACTCTGTGAATAAATATTTGTCAGACACAATTTAAATCACAATATTTCAGCATTTTAAACAGGTGCATGTCATTTTTTATCAGGGAAAAAAGTCCAAGCGGATAAGGAACTGCAGTCGGCTGGAAAGGAGCAGGTAATGCGATTGAGTATTTAAGAACGTCTCAATCACAAATCCCTGTAGGACTAATTAGCAAGATTGCTTTTTCCTGCTCTAAAAGACTTTGGAACAGTCGGGCTATTTAAAACTTCCAACCAGAGAGGAAACTATTTAGGCCATCGTTTGATAATGGAGCATGTTGAGAAGAACTACACCAGGCCTTTGCCCTTTGCGCCCTGTTAATACCCTGCCACATCCAATACGTCAGGGGCTTTTCTCTTTATCCCCACAAGGTTACAGAGGAGCAGCTCGTTATTTAGGAAGACGTCCTGGGATGTCAAAATGGAGTCGTGGGTACAAGTGTCCCCTGAGCGAGGTGGCAATGTCCCCTGAGTGCAAAGATAGCGCTCCTATTACAGTTTGTCCTTCGGGGAAATTTCCAATTGGCTCCAACAGAGAAAAATCTCCAGGGTGGGAATTGTTGCTAATGGTTCCTGTTGGTTTCATCTGGACTGTTTATATTTAAAGGTCAGTTTAGCTATCTGGGGGCAATTCATTACCAAAATGACCCAATCACCTCTGGAGCCATAAAAAATAACTGTGTGGCTTCTGTGGCTCTTCCTTTAAGGAAAACAAGTGCACTAAAAGCTCAGTTTAAGACACAGCCCAATGAAAATGGCTAAGCAATTAAAACTCACAACTCAAGTTTCCAATGTCAGTAAAAAACGCAGTGCTTAAAGTTTAATAAATATGCAGTATTCTACCATTTATAAAATAGATATCAAAGCTAACAAAGCTTTTTAATCATGAAGTGCAAGTCCTGGGATCTGCTGTTTATTCCTGACACTTTAAAATCCTGCAAAACATCTGCACTCGGATCAGATCATCCTCAGGACTCTAACATCTTCCAAAAAAGCCCTTTTACTGCACTGATGCTTATAATGAAATCTTACCTGAGCCTCCTTAACTGAGCACTTTTTCCATCTCTCCAGTCCAGAAATAAGGAGAATCAGCCTCCACGGGAGTACAAGGAGTCAGGGTGAGCTTTTTTGGAAAGCATCGCGGTTCTTCTGCACAGTCCCACCGCTATACACGTGTTTACCAAAAAGATTCTTAAAAATAAAGAATCAGTCGGTTATTCTTGTCATGATGCATTTATGGAAAACCTGCAAGCAGCCAGCAAGGAAATGTTACTGTGGGGTTTCGCGCAAAGACACACTGAGAGAGAGAGAGAGATGGAGAGAGAGAGAGAGAGAGAGAGAGAGAGGGAGAGCTGCAGGCGAAGAGTAATTGGATCGGATCTGCTTCACTGAGGAGTCGATTCGCCAATGAGTCGACTCCTTTTTGCGAGTTAATCAGGGAATCGATTCTCAAGCGCGCACAAATTAATAGCTGTTAATTCTGATTTTGCTTTATTTGAAGTTTTATACTTGGCTTGTAGCATTAAAGGTTCCTCAAGAGTTCTTCGGACAGTGATTGATTGATTTGTTTGTTTATGATGATCAACAATACATCTGCCAGTGAAATAAGAACATTTCAATATATAAAAATAAGTTGAATCAGATTAAAATCATTTTATAATAAGAAATATCAGATAAATTATTCTACAGCTGTGATGTTTTCACTTGTTAAGACTCCTTTGTTTATTAGTTCATTATTCAGCACCTTTCTAACACACAAAGGAGGAAAACCAGGGATATGAAAGAGAAAGAAAAGAAAAATATCCATTAAGAATATTTAGAGATATAATATAGTAATGAAGAATTATTATTATTATTATTATTATTATTATTATTATTATTATTATTATTATTATTTTAGCTTTCTAACTGGGTTTTCTTCTGTTCTTCTCTCAGAAGGATGAAAGTCTTGATTGTAAATTATTGGCTTAAATGTTAGCTAATTCTTTTCTAACCATAAAACAAAAAAGATATAATGAAATTAACAATATAAAGTTTTAAATGTGAGAGATGGATAGAAATCTATCATATGAAGCAAATGAATCAAAACTTGAATTGGTCTAATTTAATTAAACCGGTTTGTTCAGAAGAATCGGATCATTAAAGTGACTCGTCATGTCATTACTCTGTAGGAATCAGTTCTGTCTATCCTTAACTGGACTCTCTGAGGAGAAAGAGAGAGAGAGGGAGAGAAAGGAAGAGAGAGAGGGGGAGAGGGAGAGAGAGAGAGGAGAGGGAGAGAGGGAGAGAGAGAGAGGGTGAGAGAGGAGAGAGAGAGAGGGAGAGAGAGAGAGGAGAGAGAGAGAGGGAGAGAGAGAGAGAGTGAGAGAGAGCGGGAGAGAGAGAGGGAGAGAGAGAGAGAGAGGGAGGGAGAGGGAGAGAGAGAGGGTGAGAGAGAGAGAGAGAGAGAGAGAGGGAGAGGGAGGGAGAGAG
>CM075023.1:791950-816250 GCA_037576675.1 Pangasius sanitwongsei
CTGACAGGCAGAGGTAACACTGAGATTAGCTGCTAATAAAACAAGTTTATTTGGTAAGCAACAAAAATATTACAAGTTGATTAAAAGAATCAGAAAATAAGGAGATATAACTTCTCGCTGGACACAGTGTATTTTTGTAATGGGTTCAGAATTAATAAAGGAACAAATCTCACAGCATTCTGCTAAATCAGGAAATCGGGAATTCCTGAAAAGGCCTCAGGATCAAATCAGGAACACGTTTAATGCTAGTTTACAGCTAAAGATTTGTCATATCATATATCATAAAATAACATTTCACTGATTTACTACCTGTCACTGCCTGGGCAGCTTCTCATTCAGGATTCAGATGGTGCAGTGTTCATTAATAGAACCGAACCTATAACAGATAAATAGTGTAAATAGACTATTTCCAGAAGTGCAAATAGTAGCATTGTGCAAATTAATAAAGTGCAGGTTGAATATATATATATATATACATACAGTAAATAAATAAATAACAAGGCTATAGGCAGTGAATATGTGCAGCAGCTATTGAGTAGATAACAGTATGAATGGTAAATTACACTATGTTATAATAGAAAAAAATTCTAATAGGTATAAAAAAAATTATATAATATATGCAAATATTAGTCATAAATACAGTTAGGTCCAGAAGTATTTGGACAATGCTGGAGTTTTTGTGATTTTGCCTTCATACACCACCACAATGGATTTGTAATAAAACAATCAAGATGTGATGGAAGTGCAGGTATTTGGACAATTGACTGACAAGAAGTTAATTGACGAGGGACTGGACCGCACCTGGTCAATTCATTTTCTTGTCAGTCAATTGTCCAAATACCTTTGAGATCTGAAAATGGAGGCACTTTGCTGAAAATGTTCGTAATTCCTAAATGGTAAATGCCATATTTTTGTGGAACCTTTTAAAATAAAGCTGAAAGTCTACCCTTCCATCACATCTTGATTGTTTTATTTCTTTATATCTTGATTGTTGGTGTATTAAGGCAAAATCACAAAAACTCTGTCACTGTCCAAATACTTTGGACTGTATATGTAAGAGATGTGTGCATTGTACATACAACAGTACCCTGATCATCCATGGATAATATACAATGTACATTAAGACAATATGCAGATATATAAAGACGACCTAGGATATGTACTATGAATCTACAGTGATATAGAGATGATATAGAACATACAGTATAGAATGGAGCTGCAGGATGATGACAGGCAGTAAAACACCAGGGGCGTAACGGTGTAGTGTAGAGTTCAGCAGCAGGGTAATGGCTGTAGGGAAGAAGCTGGTCCTGAGCCTGCTGGTTCTGGTCCCTGACGCACACCTGTTAAACGTCCAAACTACTGTCGCGTATGACTAGAAATGACGGAGAAAGTGATCCTTCAACATCCCTTTAGAAAAGGCTTATGTGTTGCCTTTACAGCCTCCAGTAAACCCTAACGCAGCGTGGTGCAGACATACGTCTTAAACAGCTGCACTATAACATGGGTCATGTAGAAATAGCCAACATCCATAATTTTTAACAAAATTTTACATTTTTTGGACTGGCAGCCCAAGCTACTACATGGCGAATTACGGACCAGGAGTTTAAAAGGGATGAGATGACTGCATAAACATATAGCATGTCCCAAACGTCTCCATACACAGGGGGAATTAACACTTTTTAGCAAAATGTAACTTTATTTACAAATCATCCTCAACATGATTGTCATTTCTTTGTAAACACACACAGAGTCGTCTCTCTCCACTCATGATGAATTCGTGTTCTGGTGTTATACAGGTAATTGCATGTCCATCACAGCCTTGAGACATGCCATTCTCAAAGGCATTCTTAAAGGCTATCTGGGGAAAAAAACATAAACAAAGTATGAAAAATTTTGGAAGATATTTTGTTATAAAGTGTTAATTTCCCATCTGTATGGACACTTAACGGATCCCTGTGGGACATCCTTATCTATTAGAGGCAAAAAAAATTGTTTAACGCTGTTAAAAGCCCAAGTCACTGTCCACTTTATTAGGAACACATGTACACCTGCTCATTCACCTGGCCTTTTTTGAGCACAAAGCTTTCTCTGTCCACTATGTGCTCACTGTAGCCTCAGGTTTCTGTTCTTGGCTGAAAGGAGCGGAACCTCATGTGGTCTTCTGCTGTTGTAGCTCATCTGCTCCAAGGTTCAACTCACATGTGTTGTGCTGCTTTTCTGCTCAACACGGGCGTAAAAAGTGGTTATTAAAGTCACCGTAGCCTTCCTCTGATCTCTCTCATCAACACGGGGTTTCTGTCTGGAGAACTGACGCTCAGTGGATGTTGTGTGTGAAAATCCCAGCAGATCAGCTCTTTCTGATATTTGAATTAAACATTAACTGAAGCTCTTGACCTGTGTCCGTATGATTTTATGGATTGTGCTGCTGCCACGTGATTGGCTGACTGGATGAATGAGCAGGAGGACCGGAGTAAAGTTTTACAGTCAACAGCTTTACAGACGCCAAATTAGAAAGCTTAAAGAGGCAGAAGACAAGTAAAGCTTCTCTGAAATTAAGTTAACACTTCAAGAATGATCAGTTAATATGAGGTTTGTACTTCATGGAGAAGAAAAGCTAACATATAGCTAATTATAGATCATCACAAAGCAGGCATCCAATCTCAGATCATTGAATAAGCAGTGGTGGGAATGTGAAGTCGCCATAATCATAATATAATGCAGGTTAAATATCGTGATGCATCGTCTAGTTGATTACCAGGACACACTGGAGATTTTTCTTTTTGGTCTAACTCTCAACAGGAAGCCATCTCCCCGCTCTAATGAATTACAGTGATGACCGAATGCTGCTCAGATGAAAGAGAAGATGCATGACGGATCTTCACACGTCTCAGACATAATGCCTGGATTATTCGGTTAGCTGCAAGAACACCGAGCATAAAACAAATCAAATATAATTAAAGCAAATGAGGAGGATTCACAATTGCATTACTTCATCCATAAAACCTCATAACATGACGTCTGCTGCAGCGTGACTGTTCTCCACTTTCGGACCGTCATGTTTGTCCGTCTTTCTGTTGCATGACCCCGAGTCCCATTAGTGCTGGAGAGAGGAGAGTGTGTTGGAAGAGTGTATAGGAACAGTCAACACACACAGCCCTGCTGCTCTCACACACACACACACACACACACACACAAGGTAATCTGATATTCAGGGTGTGTATCTCGCACTATATAAACCCTCTTCACTGATCACCAGCCGCTCACAAGCTAAACACCCGGACAGGAACAGCGGCTCTCACAGGTACAAATTATTTTATTTTATAATAAGATCAAACATGACTTGAAAGATTATTACCTGTTGATATTTAGCCTTTTTAACTTTTTAACTGCGTATTATAGAATAAATCTTCAAAGCTGCTGTCATTTAGGATTTGGCAATATATCAGTAAAGCATTGTTTAAAAGTTTTTCAGACGAGTGCATCAATTGGTTTAATGAAAACACTGACAAACTCCATCCTCATTAAATCACAGATAATTATTATTACAGTTAAACCAATTTTTCCAATATTAAATATTAATTTTCATATCACTTTATTATGATTTATTATATTATATTGTAAGTAATTTTTTGTAAATAAATAAGCTGCAGAGAGACAATTATCTTACATTTCATCCTCTGAACAGAATTATGGGACAATTTATTTCCCTTTTATTTCTAACTCAACCATATTTTACAGCTAGTAATTCATTTAATTAATTTAAAATACCAAAATACCAAAATAACAAAACTATAACCTTTTTATGCAACTTTTTTGAATTGTTATTAGAGTTAGCTGGGTGGTGCATAAGTTGTATTCAATCAATTTGTATTAGATATAGGTGCTAGGGTCTATAATAATAATAATAATAATAATAATAATAATAATAATAATAATAATAATGCTTTACAATATGAAGTATAAAATGGAGAAATAAAGAAATAAAAATCAGAAAAGAAGAAAAACAGGCAAATAATAAAAATGCAACATATAACACTGTGTGAGAATTAAGTAAATAATAACAGCATAAAATATAAAATTTGGTAACACAAAAATTAAAATAATGTAAAAGTAACATGGAAGTAAAAGTAAGTCATTTTTAGCTGTTTTCTTTTTTAAATCGGTGCTAAATGGAGCCTGATGAAGGTTGATGACTTTTGAATGCGACAGATTTTATCGTCTGTCAAAATAATTCGTCTTTCTGATTACAACACTGGGACGGTGAGGATCATTTTATTATTTCCTACATGTCAGTGATTAGTTCTAGTGTTTTTTTTTTTTTAATAGAAATCATCCACTCAGACCTCAGACTCATGCTGCAGTTAGAGTTTGGATCGTGGATGATTGTGTATAACATCGTACTGTTGATTTTTATGTTAATTTGTGTTTCTTTGCTCATCTGGCTCCATTTTTTTCTGTTCGTGGTGAGACGCTATGTGTCCGTCCCGGTCTCAGCCGAAGTTCACTCACGAATACCAGTGTCTGATGGACATGGACGGAAACGGCTACTTGCCAATGAACGTCTTTAAGGTATCAGATTCTGTTAAAAATGATTTTACGCACATTTTTATGCACGCTACTGATTGCTAATTCCTGTTTTTTCACAGTGGGCTTTGGAGGGAAACGTCCCGGCACTGGAGGGCGACTCGAGTAACCTGAGCATGCGGGACGACGGCGGTGCCACCCCGCTTCACTACGCCGCCTCCAAAGGCCACGTCCGAGTCATCAACCTCATCATACAGCTCGCCGGCTCTCGGGGTCAGATATGAGCTCACTCAGGGGGAATAACAACCTTTATCAGCATTTCTGCTACATTTATTAGCTTATGTAAAATTTCCTTGTGCTTGAAGAGTTCCCTGGAGACACCAGGAGCAGAAATTACCCAGAATGCATTGCGATCTGAGGCAACTATCTTTTCAACAAGAAAAAAGCTCCTGTTTTTTAAATCTGTTCAACAAGAGCAAAATTAGTGTAATTCCAACAAATTAACATAAATCCAACAATTCTAAACATTTTGAGAAATTCCTCAGTAATAAGATTATAAAAAATAAAATATAATAAAATATAAATAATTATGCATTTACATGAACATGTAAAATTTCATGAGATTTTTAGTTATTTAGACCAAGCTAAAAATTGTACGTAATTTCAAGTACGTGTGGTTTATAAGGTTAATTAAGTGACATAATGACACATAAATTGATATTTTATATCAAGAAACATGTCATGATGTGATGTGAAGTGGGCGGAGCTTAAAGCCTTCTTCAAAGTTGCTAAGTAAAAACAAAACCAGTGAAATAAACACACTACTCCTGAGTTTTGACATTTTTGCTACTGCAGTTTGAGAGACGATGTGTTACAGATGCAATTTATCAAAATAAAAGAGAAAAATGATTGAGCAATATTGTTATTTCTACCTGTCGTGTCTTCAGTAAGAGACATTTCTGAATCCTGAGTATTAGCAGGAAGACTACCCCAAACCTGAGGCCATATAGGGAGGTTTGTCTTTACGAAAATGTTCTACTTTATAAAAATAAAAAAACATAAATGTAGATTGCTTTTGTAGCAGAAACTTTCTGCTTCCTGAACTGAAGCCGGCTGATGGATACGGCTGAGAATCCGGCTGGAAGTGCATTACAGTAATCTAATGTAGAGCTTATAAACACATGGACTCACTTCTTCACATGCATTACATGTTCTTTATCTTGGCAATGTTCTAAGAATGGAAGTTCTAACAACATCAGCAATATGACTTTGGAAGACTCCTTATCTATAGCGTAGGACCGTAATCGGAAAAACATCTCCGCTGAGGGATTTCTGACTGTTCTGGGTCCGAGAGCAATTCAACAGCTATTCAGTTTGAAACATGTATACAGATGTAAACGAGGTGTTATTAGCATAAGAGTGAAAATGAACGGCATTTTCCTTCATGTAAAATGATTGTATGTAAATCGCACTAAAATTTCTCTCTGGTTTTGGTCTCTGAAAAAAGGTACACACATCTATGGTTGTCTATGTTCTCCTACATTACTGAGAACTCTATTTTGTGTGTGTGTGTGTGTGTGTGCGTGTGTGCGTGTGTGTAGAGCTGGACATTGTGGATGATGAAGGAAACACTCCTCTGCACTGGGCCGTTCAGCAGGATCAGAGTGGAAGCTGTTTGGCTCTGCTGAGTCTCGGAGCGAATCCCAACATCCTGAACAAAGCGGCTCTCTCACCACTGCACCTCGCCGTCAGCCTCAGACACAACCACATAGTGGAGGTACCAGTGATATCATACTTTTTATCTGTTTATAGTTACATTGCATGTTGTGGAACATCCTTGAAACAAGTCACTTCCTGTTCTCACTTACGTTATAGCAGCTATAAACAGTCGTTCCCTCACCAGCCTCTCTTTATTCCCCTTTCTTGAAGTTAATAAGACTGTTATTTCCACCATTTTCTCCTCAATTTGATCTTAGCCAATTCCCGCCCACCATCCAGCTCTCCCTTATCACACAGAAGATACCACCCGGGGAGGGCGGGGCTAGCCCAACCTTCCTCCGAGACATGCGAACTGCATCTTTTCAAACCGCTGCTCAAGCACAGCATCACAGGACGGCATAACACACTCGGAGGACAGCGTTATCTGCCCTCTTCTGCATGCATGAGCTCACAGACACCCACGATTGGCTGGTGTCACTGTAGTGTCGCTGTGATTGACAGCAGAAAGAGAGAGAATGCCCCTCCCACCCAGACAGCATGGCCAATTTTGCTCTCTTGGGCTCCCAGCCTTCGATTAGCGGTGGCATCGTCAGGATTCGAACTCGTGATCTCCGGATGAACACTACTCGTGAGCCAATGTGCTGACACTGGAGACTCCTTCCATAAATGTTAAATAATAAACGTCTCCTTACAGAAAACTTCACCATGTCAACAAATTTTTAATGTGTTTATTGTCAGTGGAGCGTCCGCTGCACATGTCCCTGTGAATGAGCTGTTACCATAGAAGCGATAACGTGTTATAACGAGCGCATTAATATAAACCTGCGCTTCTGTCAGAGCTGCTGTTATAGAGAATTAATCAACACCTTCTGACCAATCAGAGTCCAGAATTCAGCAGCGCTGTGGGATAAATAGGAATAACATATAATTAAAATTAATTTACTACTGTGTGTCTAGGGTCAGACGGACCAGATTTAGTCTCCTTGCTAACCACAAGCAGAAAACATGCATGAAAACTGAGACGATTTATTCGTATTGCTATAAATACGTTCGCTAAGAAGTGGAAGCTAGAGCAGGGACACTAAAGGAGAAACAGTGAAAATGTCCAAAGTTAATTTTGTGGTGAATAAATACTGGACATGCACATGCAAACCTTTTTTTTTTTTTTTTTATACAGCAACTCGTGACACAGAAAGAGATGGACGTGAACCTGGAGGGCGATCTGGGAAACACACCTTTAACTCTGGCTGCTTCAGTGGACAACCATGAGGCGCTTCTCATACTGGTAACTAAAACCTCTGGATTCCTACAACTTCATACATAAACCTTTCATACAGTTCAGGGTGAAAAAGTGGGACGATTTACGCTCCATGATAGCAGGGAAATGAAAACAGGAAGCATTGACCATATAAGGAAAGTTGTGGCTATGACGTGTAAACTGAGACGGCATAAAGGTGTAAATACATTTGTTCATTTGTTTTGCAGACATAAAGCCACAAGTACACAAGTATTTCTAGTAATAACTTATCACATGCTCGATGATAAAATCTCAGACAATTATGATAAGAAAGTTTTCACAATTCTGTAATATTTTTTCAAGCCATTTAATAGTACTGCAAAATCAATTTTCCATTAGCGATCTCAAAACATGCTAATGCTCTTCATTTCCTTTTCTAATCACTGTTAAGTGTTTTCCATCTCCAGCACGTTTATTTAATCCTTTACCATATCTCAAATAAAGTCAGATTTATCGGATATTTCTCATTATACCACATCGCTGTTGAATTCTGATGTCGATTTTCTAATCATCAATAACAGCAGCTTTAATGCTCTCGTTTTTTATTAATGTATTATTAATATTAATGAATTAAATCTAATACGTTATCGTTTCTATACTAACAGCTCATTCACCAGGACGTGTACAGCGGACACTCCATTAATAATAAACAGATAAAAAAAAGTGCATAATCATTGATATGCTGAAGTTTTCCTCTTGTAAGGAGATTATTTAACATTTATGGAAGGAGTCTCCAGTGTCAGTGTTTTAGGACTTAACTTTAGGTTTCCCGACATCTTCAGGACAGAGGAGTTTACGCTTCTTTGCGTTTTTCTCTGTAACATGACAAGCTGGTTTTTTTTACTTCAAGTGAGAGGTTCCTGGTGAGGGAACGACTGTTTATAGCTGCTATAACATAAACAAGAACAGGAACGTATTCATTTCATGGATGTTCCACAACATAAAATGGATAAAAAGTATGACATGTCATTCTTTAATAAGTAAAAAAATTGTAATCAACCCCGTCAGTATTGAAGTATTGTATTGAATCCAGCACAGGAACGGCGCCAAACTGTGCTGCCAGAACAAGCTGGGTCACATGGCCATCCACGCCGCCGCCTTCGCAGGAGCCAAGAGGTCCATGGAGGTGATTCTCCAAAAAGGTCAGACATCAGTCTGTGTGTGATCTGCTTCACTTTCGACGCTGATATACAATATAATCAATAAAATGATCAAATCTTTTCCTGCGTGCAGGAGAGGAGAAAGGCGTGCCCATTGAGAGACACATAAACTACGTGGACAAATCCATCAGCAGTCCTCTTCACCTGGCCGTACGTGGAGGAAACCTCGAGGTCATCAAGCTCTGCATCGCTCACGGCGCCAAAATCGACCAACAGCAGGTAGAGAAGTCAAGAGCAAACTTCAAATACGCAAATTTTCACTTCTTCTGGAGCTGCGATGCTAATGGAAGTCTATTGCAGCACTCCGTTGTACTCGGAACTCTAATTTTCCAGAGTCTAAACACGTTCCAGCGCTTCTGCTCAGGAAAAACATGGACGCCCAGAGCGAAGTCACATCTGTATGGCTAGTCTCTAAATTTGATAAACACATAATGAAGATCTACCTGAATGATTTCTGTGTGATTAGTGAAGAAGCATAGAAAATTATCTGACACAATGTTCTTGTCACTTTAGGGCTGAAAGCAACAGAATTGCGTTACAAATCTAAATGTACAAAACTTTTTAACAACAGAAAGGCTTCATATCATAAACGTAAAGGTTTTATCAAGTAGAAAACCTGTTTACGGTTGACCGCGTGTGCCGCCATGTTGCTGTGACGTCAGGTGTGTTTATGTCAGCGAACTCAGGTGAGCGATTTGCAGCGTGCGTCACTCAAACTTCAGACTCGCTGGACACTGGGACGTCATGGGGCGGCCATTTTGGATGAGTTTGGCATGAGAGTGTATCCACTCTTAGCAAAATGTTTTCTGAAGGTTCTTTGGATGGTTCAGCTCACTTATCTTCCACAGAAGGGTTCTACTCAGGAACCTTTCGGATGGGAAACCACTTTGTTGTAGGGTTCTTCAGAGAACCTTTAAGAATTCCCAGAGAGGGACATGACCACAAGAGCATGTGGTTTTTGACACATAATAATGACAGCACACTGCAAAAAAGGGAAAATAAAAAATAAAATGTGAGTGTGTCTAATATTTCTCACTATGAGATTGTGAGCAAACAAATCTAAGAATATTACAACCGTTTCTAGGCATCTGTAACTAATTTCTAGCGTAAAAGTAATTTTCATTCTTTCTAGAAATAAATGCATGAAATAAAAATGACCTGCCAGTAGAATAAGATTTCGGTTTTGATCACAGATTTGTTTTTATCGTAATTTCATAACATGAAATTTTAGATACATTTGCAATCATTTGAGATATTTTCATTTAAGGGTCTTTTCTCTCCATGTTCCGCAGTGTGATAAATCCACCGCTCTCCACTTTGCATGCACTCAGGGAGCCACGGAAGCCGTGAAGGTGATGCTCCAGGCGTACGAGAGAGTGTGTGACATCATCAACATCACCGACGGAGCGTTCCAAACGCCGCTACATAAGTATTCACACACCACATTGCTGCTGAATTCTGGACTCTGATTGGTCAGAAGGTGTTGATTAATTCTCTATAACAGCAGCTCTGACGGTAGCGCAGGTTTATATTAATGCGCTCGTTCTAATACGTTATCGTTTCTATAGCAACAGCTCATTCACAGGGACGTGTACAGTGGATGCTCCACTATTTATAAACGGATTTTAAAAAATCCACTTGATACAGTGAAGTTTTCTGTAAGGAAAAGTTCATGTAACATTGACGGAAGGAGTCTCCAGTGTCAGCGCTTTGTAACAGTCAGAGGTGAAGCTGTAACTTTAAGTTTTCCGACGTCTTCAGGACAGAGGAGTTTACGCTTCTGTGGTTTCTCAGTAACTTCAACAGAGAGAAAAAATGAGAGGTTTGTGAGGGGTTGAGAACACGACGCCGCACAACGTTATGTAACTATAAATGGATAAAAAGTATGACGTATCGTTCTTTAATTTAAAAAAATTGTAATCGTGGGCAATTTGCTGTGCTATAAAAGGAATAAAACTCTTAGGGATGTGCTTTTATAGGAAAATAATCAACCGCATCACACCACCTCACTCCCGTTCTCTCTCTTGCAGGGCGGCCATTTTTGACCACTATGAACTGGTGGAGTATCTAATCTCGCAGGTGAGATTGCTCTGAGCTAACAATACAGCTAGTTAGCAGTCTAGCTAGCTATCAATTCAGCTAATTAGCACTGTGACTACCTAACACTGAAGCTAGTTAGCTTGATATCAATCTATCATTTGACTAGCTAACAATGCAGTTAGTTAGCAGCCTAGCTGTCTATCCAAAAAAAAAAAAAAAAAAGAAGGTAGTTGGCTTCTTTGCTAGCTAACAGTGTGTTTCAGGGCGCCGACATCGACTTCCCTGACTGCAAAGGCCACTCGCCACTGCTGCTAGCGACCAGCTGTGGTGCCTGGAGAACCGTTAACCTGCTGCTGTCACACGGTAATCTCCAGCGAACTCTTTACGAAGACTCACCAAGAGCGGTGGAAATAAATAATAATTAAAAAATGTTGGATTGTTTGTGTTTTGGTGTCAGGTGCTGATCTGATGGCTAAAGACAAAGCTGGATGTAACTTCCTGCATCTCGCCATCTTGCAGCCTCGAGGTCTGAAGAACCTTCCGGCAGAAGTTCTGCAGGTGATTCACGCATCTTCATTTTCATTACGATGCTGATCAAGATGTTCCTTGTCTCGTCTCGTCTGAGGTTCTTCATCGGTTCTGTTACTTCTCTCTCACACACACGCACACGCACACACACACCTTTTCTTCAACCTTTACTGCAAGGAATGAGGTTATAATTAAAAAACAAGGTTTTACTGCCACCTAGTGTTCAACTAAAGCGCTGCCTCAAACACATGACAGCGCAGTAGGTCTGCATTTCAATTCGGTTTTGGCCACAGCCTTGTCCACTTCCCCTGGAATATTCACTACTCTGATCAGCTTGAGTGAAGTTCATCAGATGTTCTCTTAGATGATCATTATGTAGCTCTCAGAAGCAGAATTTACTCAGGAGGCTTTGCAGTTTCAGGCTGATTTATTACTTATTGTTTTGAAAATCTAAACTTTTATCATTGTTGCAGCACGAGTGTGTGAGAGAGCTGCTGAACGATGAAGACTCGGAGGGCTGCACTCCTCTTCACTACGCCTGCAGGCTGGGAATCCCCGACTCAGTGAAGAACATGCTCGGCCTGGAGGTCTCACTTGACCAGAAGTCCAAGCAGAAGAAATCAGCCTTACACTTTGCAGCTGAGTAAGTGGATAAAGAGAGGAACCTCTAGAGGAACCTTCAAAATGTGTGGTACTAAAATCATAATTGGTATTAGTGAGGTTTAGGCAGTGACTAAAGTTGAACATCTAGATTTAAGTACAAAGATCTCCAAAAGTAAACCTCTGATCTCCACAAGTAAACCTCTGATCTCCACAAGTAAATCTCTGATCTCTACAAGTAAACATCTGATCTCCACAAGTGAACCTCTGATCTCCATGAGTAAACATCTGATCTGATCTGATCTGAACTTTATGAGTCGAAAAAGTCAAAATCTTCCTTCACATGAGCACTAATGTATTTGAACAGTAGCTTTTAAAACTATTAAGAGAAGCTCTAATCTCCAAGAGTAGAAGGTCTGAACTTCATGAGTATAAGCTCTGAGCTCCATGACTAGAAACTCTGATCAAGTCCAAGAGTAGGAGATCAGATCTGCTCTGATTTCGATGAACAGAAGTTCTGATCTCCGTGAGCAGGAACTCTGAACTCCATTAATGGAACATGTTTGTTCTTCATAACCAGGAGCGGTGATCTTCTGACTATCTGTAACGTTGATGTCTCTCTGATTTGCAGGTACGGGAGGATCAACACGTGTCACCGGCTCCTGGAGACCATGACAGACACACGTCTGCTGAACGAGGGTGATGAGAACGGCATGACACCGTTACACCTGGCTTCACGCGGCGGCCATGTTAAAGTGGTCGAGCTGCTCCTCAGAAAAGGTGCACTGTTCCACAGGTACAGAAACACACCCCAACTCACTCAACAATTACCACACACACACACACACATACACACACACACACACATTATAAAGCCATTATAAATTATGACCAACATTAACACAAAGAGATCATTAATGTGATCACCAGGAGCTCCCTCCATGCTTGAGTGGTGAAGACACATGTGAGATCTGAACTCACAACCTTCTGACGTTCTGGTCCCGAGCACAGACCCCGAGTCAGTGAGCTGTTTATGTTCTGATGTGTGCAGTGATTATAAAGGCTGGTCCTGTTTACATCACGCCGCGGCCGAGGGATACACGCAGACCATGCACAGCTTACTCACATCCCACATCAAACTCCTGGACAAAACCGACGGAGACGGAGTACGTTTAGATGTTTTATCTGGGTCTGGATTCTGATTGGTCAGGAGGAGTTGATTAATTTTCTATAACAGCAGCTCTGACAGTAGCGCAGCTGCAAATCACAGGTTTACATTAATGCACTCGTTCTGATACGTTATCGTTTCTATAGTAACAGCTCATTCACAAGGACAAAAACGTGTAAGGAGATGTTTATTTAACATTTATGGAAGGAGTCTCCAGTGTCAGCGCTTTGAGGAAAAGCTGTAACTTTAAGTTTTCCGATGTTCCACAACTAACTATAAATGAATAAAAAGTACTTCTTTAAGAAATTAAAAATGGTAATCGTTGGCAAATTGTTGTGGTGTAAGAGGAATAAAACACATGGGGGTGTGCTGTTATAGGAAAATAATCAACGTCTGGGTGGAAACTCTGCATAGAGATATGATTAATGACTGATAATAATATGATGAGATCTAATGAGTGAAATATATTTTATAAATATATACATTGTATAGTTGATGTAAGTGATGATAACCACTGGTGCATTGTGGGATATGTTGTGGAAGAACACGGCACTGCACTTGGCCGCACGAGCGGGACACGTTGCTGCCATTCGCCTCCTGCTGTCCAGAGGAGCTCAGATCCTGCTGAACCGCAGCGACGCCTCCTTCCTGCACGAGGCCATACACAACGGGAGGAAAGACGTCACGAGCGCCGTGATCGACAGCGACAGGTAGGTACGATCAATCCCATCATGCACTGGGACTACAGACAAGGTCCTAATGAAGGAGGCGTGGCCTGTGTAGTCTTATACTGAGTCTTATTGAAGGAGGTGTGGCTTCTACATCTGTCAGTCTTATTGAAGGAGGCGTGGCTTATGCATTTGTCAGTCTTATTGAAGGAGGCGTGGCTTATACTTCTGTCAGTCTTATTTTAGGAGGCGTGGCCACTGCGTCTGTCGTCTTATTGAAGGAGGTGTGGCCTCTGTGTATGTCACTTTTATTGAATTTGCATGATTTACCGTACGCTATTTTTCCCCAGCTTGAACAGTTACTATTTTATTTTGGACCAGACCCACACCCACAAATTTAAATACTTCTATTTACCTGTTACACATGTTGTAGGAATGTGACTGTCACCTAGCGCCCCCTTGTGGAGAATACTCATCGATTTACACACACGTGAGCATGATAAAGCTCCAGGCGGTGTTAAAGGTCGGGTGTGTGTTCACTGTCGTAGGTGTGAGGAAGCCATCACAACGTTTAAAGTGAACTCAGCCAAACGCTGCACTGTCCTGGACATGATCGAGTTTCTCCCTGAGTGTTTCAAGGTGAGCTGCTGTTCCGAGCCACAGTAATCAATACGATCCATATGGATGCTATTATATAAATTATATACACTTTATATAAAAAAGTGTATTTTCTTCTTCCAGCATCTCTTAGACACCTGCATTAAAGAGTCAGAGGAAGATGTGAACTCCTGCAACTACTATGTGGGTTTCATTCACAATAAAATGCTAACGTGAAATATTCTGCTGAAACCTGTAAACTAACGTGTTAATCCCTGTCTCCTGTAAACTCACGTATTAATCCCTGTCTCCTGTAAACTCACGTATTAATCCCTATCTCCTGTAAACTCACGTGTTAATCCCTATCTCCTGTAAACTCACGTGTTAATCCCTGTCTCCTGTAAATTTAGGTGTTAATCCATGTCCCCTGCAAACTCACGTGTTAATCCGTGTCTCCTGTAAACTCACATGTTAATCCCTGTCTCCTGTAAACTCACGTGTTAATCCCTGTCTCCTGTAAACTCACATGTTAATCCCTGTCTCCTGTAAACGCACGTGTTAATCCCTGTTTCCTGTAAACTCATGTTAATCCCTGTCTCCTGTAAACTCGCGTGTTATTCCCTCTCCTGTAAACTCACGTGTTAATCCCTGTCTCCTGCAAACTCACGTCTCCTGCTCTGTTTGATGAACAGCTGGAATATAATTTCCAGTGGCTTCAACAGCCAATAAAGTATGCGAAGAACAGGGAGAAGACGGAGAAAGAAGACGAACACAAACCCCTGGCTGCACTCAACGTCAGTAATTTTCAGGAAAAAAAATATCTTAGTCAATAAATTAGACACAAAATATACTAGTGTCTAATTGTATATAAAGTCTGCCATTCTCCCTCGCTGTTTTTAGGCCATGGTGGAGTTTAATCGTGTCGAGTTACTGACGCATCCAGTGTGTAAGAAATATCTGGAAATGAAATGGTGAGTGGTCAGGAACAATGTAGACATCAGAACACGTGTCCATCACATACACACAAAAAACAACGACAACGTGAAACGTACGACACGTGATAATATTGTGATGATATTGTATTACGACACAGCACTGCTGAATTCTGCATTGTGATTGGTCAGAAGATTCATTTTCTATAACAGCAGCTCTGACGGTAGAGCAGCTGCAAACGACAGGTTCATGAATAATTAATGCGCTCGTTCTAACACGTTATCGTTTCTATAGTAACAGCTGGTTCACGGGGACTTGTACAGAGGATGCTCTACATAAACAAGCTGATATGGTGAAGTTTTCTGTAAGGAGACGTTTATTATTTAATATTTGTGGAAGGAGTCTCCAGTGTCAGTGCTTTGTGAAAGTCAGAGGTAAAGCTGTAAGTTTAGGTTTTCTGACGTCTTCAGGACAGACGAGTTTACGCTTCTTCGCGGTTTCTTGGTAACACGACAAGCTGCGTTTTGTCTCCTTAACTTCAAAGCACGTGGAGACATGCCGTTATAGGAACATAATCAACTTGAGTGTATATGAAAGTGTACTGATACTGAAACGTCGCTGTGACACAGGCATGCGTACGGTGTGAAAGCTCACTTGCTCAATATGACCATGTACACGCTGGGAGTTTTCCCGCTGACCTACCTGATCGTCAATCTGCGGCCCAACCTGAGCGTGGAGAAAAACGTGACGACCGTCAACATGGTCACTAAGCCCCTCAGCAAGGTACAGCACCACAGCAGAGCGACAATTCGGTTTAGCAACCGTGCCATTTATATCAGAAACAAATATCTGAATCATTTCCTTACCAAATCAGCAAGAACATTCAACACGTCACACGTGCAACATCATGTATTTATATACAGTGTACAACAAACAGTGTGCTAATCCACAGATGAAATGTTTCTGCGTGTCAAATGTTAATTAAATGGTACTAAATTCTGACTTTATTTAATTCACTTCACTAGAAGCTTCATGCATATTTTAAACAGGGAAAAAAAAACAGACTGACTTCAGCAACATTAATATTATATTCCATTAGTTAATCACAAAATATGCTCATTTTCTCCTTTTTTTGTTGTTGTTGTTTTTTACAGCAGTGTTATTTCATCACAACCTGCATGTTTCTGGTCCTCGCGATGAATTTATACGCAGTCGGAAAAGAAGTAGTGCAGATGTTTCAGCAGGTACGGTTACGAATTCTTCCACACCAGATTTTGTGATTTTTGCGTACGATTAAATCTCGGAGATGCTGTAGAAGAACAGCTGACTGATTCGTTTTCCTCTCACAGAGGTTAAAGTACCTGCAGGACGTGTCGAACGTGACGGACTGGGCCGCGACCATCTGCTCTCTGCTCTTCATCCTTCCTCTCCTGCTGAACGTGAAGAAATCGTGGCATTGGCAGGCCGGAGCTCTGGCGTCTCTCGCCTCCTGGGTCAACCTGCTCCTCTACCTGCAGCGGTACACCAACACGCTCACAATCCCCAATTCCCAAGAGGCTTCATGAGTGTCAAGTTGCGCTGGATACACACTTTATTGTGACGAAACTGAAACCTGTTCAGGAAGGTTCTGGAAGGTTGTCTATCTGTGTATTTACAGTAGGTGTGTTACTTGAGTATTTACGGTAGTTTTCCCAATTATCAGTATTTTGTTTACTCCAGCACTTATGCTCATGTGCTTATTTGGTAGTGTTTTTATGGTAGGAAATTACGGTAGTTTGCTCATTTCTTAGTATATTTAAAGCAGTTATGGTAGTTTGTCTACTTCTTAGTGTTTTTCCTGTAGGCGAGCTGCTCTATCAAGTACGGTAGCTCTTAATTTGTTTACATATTTACGCTAGGCACGCTAACCCAGCAATTACGGTAGTTTGCTTAGTTCTTAGGTATGCTAGATTGCCCATTTATTAGTTCTTTTACTCAAAGCATTTGTGGTAGTTTGTCTATTTGACAGTGTTTTTATGGTAGGAGTACCACTCCACCCGTTTACAACAGATATTTTATTCCAGCAGTTACGGTAGTTCGCCTACATGTGAGTATGCTTATCGTATGTGTGTTACTCCAGTAATTATGGTAGGTTGTCCATTTTTTAGTGTATTTACAGTAGGCGTCCTGCTCCATCCATTACAGGTAGTTTAATTTGTTTACTTTACAGTAAGTAATTATGGTAGTTTGCCAATTTATTAATAAAGTTCCCCCAGCACCTGCAATAGTTTCCCAGTTTGTTAGGTGTGCTACTCCAGCAGTTACGGTAGTTTGCCTGTTAGTGTTGTTATGGGTGTTACAGCAGTTTAAGGTTAAGAGAAGTTTCAGTGTCATTAGCTCTCATTATCGTGTGCGTGTTTTTGTAATCATGTTTGTGGAACTGCGTGGGGTTTAGAGAGGCGGCGTACGTATTTACACACAAGACTACACTTTTCACTTTTCACAACTCAGTACACTCATTTAAGAATTTCCCGGAGAGTTAGTGGCAGTCTTCTGCTCTTTGTGTGCAGGTTTCAGAGGTTTGGGATATACGTGGTGATGTTTCGGGAGATCTGCAAGACGCTGTTGAGCATCATTCTGATATTCGTCTATCTGATCCTGGCGTTCGCTCTGGCCTTCTACGCGCTGATGATCGAACAGGTGAGAGAAATGCATGAACATGTGGATTAGCAGAAACGAGGATCTATGTATAATGACAGGGAAATTAAAAAACAGTGATGTGTTTAATGTTAAAACAGATACCATGATGTGACAGATACTGTGAATTTATCATCTGGTTCCATCATTTTGTCTTGCAGAAACATTTTGGCCGTCTGTTTCTCTCGCTGATGCAAACGTTTGCCATGATGGCAGGAGAGATCAACTACCAGGACAACTTCCTGAAACCCTTCATGGCCAAACTCCTTCCCTTCCCCATACTGACGTACTTCATCTTCATTTGGTTTGTCCTGCTCGTGCCGATTCTGCTCATGAACCTGCTAGTGAGCTTTATGACAAACTCCTCCTCCACGCCGCTCATTAGTGACGAGTCGAGTATCTGACGTGTGAAACATTTCTGAATGCTGTGTGCTTTGTTGTAGATTGGGTTGGCTGTGGGAGACATCGCAGAGGTGAAGAACAACGCCTGTTTAAAACAGATAGGAATGCAGGTGAGCTGTGACCTACCTTCAGACTTCAGTGGCAATATCATGTGACCTGACATGCCACGCCTCCTTTGTTTTGACTGACAGGTGCAGAGACCACGCCTCCTTTCTTTAGACTAGCAGGCACAATGGGCGTTCCTCATTCACTGAGACTGACAGAGGCCACACCTCCTTTATTGTGACTGACAGGTAGAGAGGGCACGCCTCCTTCCCTACTTCTGACAGAGGCCACGCCTCCTTTATTGTGACTGACAGGTAGAGAGGGCACGCCTCCTTCCCTACGCCTGACAGACACAGAGGCCACGCCTCCTTTATTGTGACTGACAGGTAGAGAGGGCACGCCTCCTTCCCTACATCTGACAGACACAGAGGCCACGCCTCCTTTATTGTGACTGGCAGGTATAGAGACCACGCATTCTTCACTACTTCTCACAAGGACAGAGGCCACGCCTCCTTTACTGTGATTGACAGACACAGAGGCCACGCCTCCTGTACTGTGATTGAGACAGAGGCCACTCCTCCTTTATTGTGATTGACAGACACAGAGGCCACGCCTTCTTTATTACATCACAAAGTACTTAGGCCACACCTCCTTTCTTGTGACTGACAGACACAGAGATACACAACGTCGTGAACGGGTGCAGTTTTATCGTAAATAATAAAATTTCATCGTAAATAACGTGCAGATTGAACTTCACACGAATCTGGAGGAACGTCTGCCCTACTGGTTCATGAAAAGAGTCGACCAAATCTCCGTGAAGGAATTTCCTAACAAGTGCTACAAAGGCAGGGTAACGCAAACGCAAACGCAAACACAAACGCACTCATGATAAATATTTATTCGTACAAACTGTTCATGAAGCAGTGTGAACTTTTCCGATTCATGTTTGTATCTGTGTATCAGAGGTGGTTCTTCCGTGGAGGTGAAGTGAACAAAGTGAGAGCACGGCTGAGTTCCAGCACACGGCAGTGCACGCAGCTGGAGAGAGAACTCACCAAACAGAAACACAGGTAACAGAGACGCAGGTAACAGAAACACAGGTAACAGAGACGCAGGTAACAGGAACACGGGTAACAGAGACACAGGTAACAGAGATGCAGGTAACAGAAACACAGGTAACACAGAAACAGGTAAGAGAAACAAAGGTAACAGACAGGTAAGAGAAACACGGGTAACAGAGACACAGGTAACACAGGTAAGAGAAACACGGGTAACAGAGACACAGGTAACACAGGTAAGAGAAACACGGGTAACAGAGACACAGGTAACACAGGTAAGAGAAACACGGGTAACAGAGTCACAGGTAACACAGGTAAGAGAAACACGGGTAACAGAGACACAGGTAAGAGAGCCGCAGGTAACAGAGACACACTGGTAACAAACAGGCAAGAGAAACATAGGTAACAGAAACACAGGTAACACAGAAACAGGTAAGAGAAACGAAGGTAACAGACAGGTAAGAGAAACGCAGGTAACACGGACACAGGCAACAGACACACCGTTTTTATTAGTCATAAAAAATAGTAGCATTTTTTTTGTTATTCCGTTGCACAAAGTGGTGTAGACCTCACTGTGTGTGTGTGTGTGTGTGTGTGTGTGTGTGTGTATGTATGTGTGTGTGTGTGTGTGTGTGTGTGTATGTGTGTGTGTGTGTGTGTGTGTGTTCAGACTGAAGGATATCTCTGAGTCTATGGAGAAGCAGCACAACCTGCTGAAGCTGATCGTGCAGAAGATGGAGATCAGCTCTGAGGCGGAGGAAAACGACGGCCCTCGCGTCCTGCGCGACTTCACGCACAAACTCAGCGCCAAGAGCAAGTGGGGGCCGCTGCTGCGCGCCGTTACGGCCAAGAGGAAGTGACATCACGACTCGGACGCGGTTTAGAAAGCTTGCTGAGGGCTGAGGGCTGAGTTTCACACAAGGGCTTGTCCTGTCGTGCTAAACCTCCATCTGGGCCGCTTAGTGATATTTAATTTAAAAAATATACGACTTCTAAGGACACAGAGAAGTGAAGTGTCACTGCAGCGCTGTGTTTATTTCCCTCGCCTTCTTTCTGCTGGTTAATAAAGCGATGACGGCGTGAAAACTCCGACTGTGTCAGAAATGATATGAAACACGACGCGCAGCGCAACAACAATAAAATACATTAAACTGTCATGCTTCTCAGTTAATGAAAGACTGCTCAGGATCCATGTGGTTTAAATTACTCGTTTCTTTTATCATATTTTGGCAAACAGAACCGACTGAAATTTATTAGAAATTATCACAGACGGATGCAGACAGAAACACTAACTGCAGGAGCACATGGTACTAGGATAAAAAACAAACAAAAACAAACAAACAAACAAACACAACCACACTTCTAAATCACAGCTATTTCTAGTTGCATCTATTTTGGTAATTATTCATCAAACTGCTCTTTTATAGTAAAGCAGATTTAACAAAGTGAAACTTTCTTGCGGCACCAAAAAAAAAAAACCTGTTAAGAATTTTTAGTTATTAATTCAAAAAGTTATTTTTAACCACTACAAAAAAAAAAAAAAAAAAAAAAAAGCTAGCCATTCGTCCAGCCACCAAGACGCCGATTCCACGCTTACGCTCTCGACTGCCGCAGACACTGTCGCTCGTTTCCGAAATATTTCACGACTCTTTGGACTTTTTTGTTTCACCCTTCGGCGTTGGTCTTTTCCTTTTCATTCCGTTTTGCTCTGAAGAGAAAAAAAAAGACTCAAGATTAAAAAAAAAAAAAAGTATAAACCAAAAATACATAAATAAATAAATAAACAAATAAAGCACGCAGTCTGACCTTTGGTTGTTTGTCGCTCTCTCTGGGTGGAGTGAGGGTGGGTGGAGTTGGAGTGGGCGGAGTTGGAGTGGGTGGAGTTGGGGTGGGCGGAGTTGGAGGAGGAGTCAGGAAGTGACTTGTTCTGTTTACGCTCCTCCCCTACACCCAACTCAAGGGCCTGCCCTAAAGAAAGGGGGCGTGGCATGAAATGAAGGGCGGGGCATGCATGAAGAGGGAAAAAATATCTGTACAGATTGCTTTTTTTTTTTTTTTTAAGATTTAACTCCTCCCTGCTGGCGCTTCATCTATGCAAAAGAGCAAATATTAAAAATGCGAGAGGAAATGCAGGTTAGCAGACACACCCAGCGTGAAGGTTAGTCTTTATAAGGACGTAAAACCGGCACCTGTGTTAGTTAGTATTCAATCAAGTCATCAAAGCAAACGTCAGTGAGTGCAAAGTTTTATAAAATGATGACGTGTTTAAAAAAAAAAAAACAAGACATTTTGGTTGAAATGTTAACGTTAGCGTTCCACAGGTGTTCATTTTTACATTCCAAGTCGGGTGGAAATTTTAACTCAAACTCCAAAATGAGAGACAAATGATGTCCGTAAGCAGGAGTGTGAAACACTGCACTGATTCAGAGCAACATGCTGGAAAAAAAAATAAATAAATAAAGTTTTTTAATTACTAGTAATTAGAATGTAGAAATGTTTTTAAATGCGTTTCCTTTTGACCACGTTAATACTCAACCGATTTTTATTTTTAAATTAAAATGACACTCTTCTACTTCCTCCACATGAAGAACATCCATTTAAAACCACAGTTTTTAGCCCAGTGTCCTGACTGGAGGCTGGAAATACTCAGGTGTTATACGTTCGCTGTTGTTATAGAAACAGGTTCCGGTTTTCAGCCTGCGTTCAAATTACAAGCTTCTTTGAACGATTCAGATTTATTTATTTATTTATTTTGCGCTCAGATCAGATCCGTCTATCTTGAAGGTTCACATTCCCCCGAAACGCCCCACATGCACACATCGATTCTTGGGCACCTTTTTCACTACACGACTCTTTTTGTTGTTGTTGTTGTTGTTGTTGTTAAAATCGATTCCCCAAATGTGAAGTAAATCACTAATTTCCCCGTCCTTCCGCTGAATAACGTCAGCGCTGTCGCTGTTTCTGTCCTCCGCTGTTGTTACGACTTATCCGATCTAGGACCGCAAACAAAAGTGGCTCAGGTATGATTTGTAAAGATCAGATTTTTGTCCTGAAAAAAAAATTCAGATCTGCGTCACGTCACGTGAACGTAGCGTTAAAGACGACGTGAGCCAGAAGTGCGCACGTTTTTTTTTTCTTCTGCAGCGTGTAGCGACGTGTCGTTCGAAAACGAGTCGGCTGTTTACGCGATCATTACGGTTAGCTGATTTTATAATTATTTAAATAGATTTAATAAAAATGCAAAGCCAAGTGATGTTATTTTGTTAATATGAAGTTAGAGTAAGATTTAATAGTCATGGAAAGAAGAACAATCACTGGTTTGTTGGCTAAATTTATTAAAAATTAATCGGGAAGTTAGGAGTCGACTCTTATTGGCGAGCCGAGTCGAGCGATGTGACTCGCTGGAAAGAGATGGAATTCGCATCGCTGCTTTCCTGATGTTTCATAATGCTAATATTTCAATCAAGAATTTCGCGACTGAAACAGATGAACCAAGAACATGAGATAAATACATTTTTTTTTAAAAATCTGATTTAACTGTAAGATTCTTGTTAAAAGATTAAGTACACCTTGTTAACTACTTATAGAAGGAATTGTGTTAGTAGCATGCAGTGCACACACACACACACACACACACACACACACACACACACACACACACACACACACACACACAGGCACAGCCGGAAGCTGCCGCATCCTCAAAAAAGGATGAAACTCACATTTATTGATTTTTTTGAAATTTGCGTACAAAGTCCACAAAATTCATTTACGTTCATATCAATTACACCTCGAGTCTATCGCTCGTTTCCATGACAACAGTAAGACTAAGAACATCATTGGCTGGTGTACAGGTACTAATGAAAACACACTCATTTAAACAAAACAAAACAAAACTTAATAATAATAATAATAATAATAATAATAATAATAATAAGACTGCATATATCAGTACAGTTGGTCTAACACTCTACTAGCCTTTACATGAGACGAGCTTATTAACAGGGTTCTAAAAAAAAAAAACGAGGATTATTTACTCAACGCAGATCAAAAATGCAAAGTCATGCCTGTTAAATGCACGATGCTTTTCTCTCTCTTTTTATTTATTTTTAGCTCAAAAGCAGTACACAGACGGCAATGTGCATTCAAGTCCAACACAGCAAAGTGCATCTGGAGTGTAAAGGGGGAAAAAAACCAAAACAAAACAAAACAAAACAAAACAACAAACCAAAAAAAAAAAAAACTTGACTTTACACCATGGTCCCTAAAATTAACAGCACCCCTGCACCAAATACTGACATTCCGCTTCATAAATAGGTTTACAAAGAAAACTAATAATAATAATAATAATAATAATAATAATAATGAAAAGCTCACGATAGCGGTATGATGGTGATCTAAGAGTGCTAAGAAGAGTACATACGTCCGAGTCCTAACTTTGCTCTGATGCCGAGATGTGCTTACTTGTGTTCCAGTCGCAGCAGCTGTTCCTTACCATTTATAGTCAGCGACTTTAACTGTCCGTCTTCCTCGACTTCGACTCGTTCCTGTCCGTTCTCTACGATTCTGCATCGGAACACAGAGCTTTTGTTAACGAGACGCTTGAAAGCGCGACACTGCGCAGTGAGCTCCATCGTTTCAGCTGTTCCACACTGACGGAGAGGTGCGTTTATAACCCGCGCATCCTGAGCACCGACTTTAACCCTTAACTGATCATATGAATGTACAGAAGTCCAGAAAGGCCTTGAGTTATTGATACACTATATGGCCAAAAGTATGTGCACCCCTGACCATCACACCCATACGTGCTTGTTGAACGTCTCATTCCAGATTTATTCCCCTGTGTGTGCTGTTATAATGAGCTCCACTCTTCTGGGAAGCT